>CM024761.1:29395692-29628265 GCA_014218235.1 Colocasia esculenta | reverse complement strand
TGGAATGGAGGAAAATGTTTCAGCTAGTGCACAATTCTAAGGATGACAACAACAGGTCTAAGATGTTGATTGTGTGTAGAGGTGGACTTGCAGATATTAAATGCAAGCAGATGATTAGACTCATGAAGTCTTTGTCAAATGGTTCATACCTCTTTTTTGTCTTCTATTGTATTTCCTGCAGATAACTTGAAATAAAGGTTAGGTTCTTTTCTTTTGTTGCAGGAGAGAGAAATTCTTTTTTTGCATTCTATCCATGTTTTTTCTGTTGACACTTGCTGTAAGACCTTTTTATCTATCAGAGAAATAACATGATAAGAGTTGAAAGTCATTTGAATTTCACTTGGTGCCAAAGGTATTTTGAAACATTTGAAGTGAGAGGCAATCGATGTCTTAAGGTAGTCATGTTTAAGTTAAAAGACAATTAATGTTCAAATAACAACACTTGATATTTAAGATAATCGATAAAGTAATCGATGTTCTAAAAGACATAATCGATGTGAACGTAATCGATGTTCAAGAACAATTCATGAAGTCAATCGATGTTTGAGTATAACTGTAATCGATGTTTAAGCGGATAGTCGATGTTTGAGACAGTCGATGTCTAAGGGTAATCGATGTTCAAAAGGTAATCAATGTTCAAGAAGTAATCAATGTCCAACAAAGTAATCATGTTTTAAGCGTAATCAATGTCTAAGATAATCAATGTTTGAACATAATCGATGTTTTAAATAGTAATCGATGTGGACAACCGTAGTCGATGTGTACTTAAAGAAGTAATCGATGTACCACTTCGACTGTCCAGGAGTCGGAGTTGGACAAGTTTTACTTCGACTTCTTGAGAGTCGGAGTAAGGACTATTTCGACTTTTTAGGAGTCAGTAGGATTCATACAAAGACTTCGGATGTATAGAAATTACGTTGTCGGTCAAGCTGAAACACACAGTCAGTCGAAGTGAACTTCATATTTAACTTCAGATATGATGAAGTTAGCTCCGGATATGACGAAGTAGGACTTCGACTGATCACTACCAAAGTATGCATGACGAAGTGCTAGCTTCGGATATGACAAGCTAGCTTCGTATTGACAAAGTTGACTTTGGAATATGACGAAGCTAGCTTTGTATATGACGAAGTAAGCTTCAACTGAACATGATAAAAACCATGCATGACAAAGTGAAGCTTCAGATAAAGCATGTTATTTTTTTATGCATAGATAATCTTGAAAAATGGTAATAAATATATTCATGTTATTTATGATAATCATGAGGTTTTTTTATCACCAAAATAAAAAGATAAAAATAGGAGTGGTTCAACAGAGAGGACATGAGAACCCTCATCTAGGAAGAGCTGTCGCTTTAGCTGCCGCTGCCCTTGGTGCCATGGTTTAGATGCTAGTGGCTGCCTTTTGAGGAGCGGGCACCTTATAGAAAGCCCCACAGGTCGGTATTACTTTTAATTTCATATAGTTCGAATGAAGTTATGGGGTCTAAAATCTAAAATAGACTTCCGATGGGTGAGTTGATCACTCCGACACGACCGGTGGGCATGAGCGACGTGTTGGAACTGATAGAATCTTTATCGGATTCTTAGTTTGGGTTCGGAACTCAACCACTAACCTTAAAAAATTCAAGTGTAAAGGTCAGACACACAAGATGGGGTCTAAAATCTGAAATAGGGATCCGATAGGAATGTCATTCACACTGACGACACCTGGGTGGGTGAGAGTGATTTGTGGGAACTGATGGAATCTAGACCGGAGTCTCGGTTTGGGTCCAACGCTCAAACCACTAACCTTAAAAGTCTAAGTGTAAAAGGTCAGAACCCGCAAGTCGCGGGGTTCAAAATCTAAATAGGGATCCGATTGGCGTGTCGTTTGTTCCGACACGACCCGATGGTTGAGAGCGATGTGTGGGAACTAACTGAATCTAGAACAAAGTCCCTGTTTTGGATTTGATGCTCAAACCACTAATCCTAAAAAAAACCCAAGTGTAAAGGGTTAGACCAGAAGTCAATGGTCCAAAACATGAAATAGGATTCCATCGGCATGTTGTTCACTCTGATATGACTAGGTGTTGCGACATGTGGGAACTGACCAATTCAGATCAGAGTCTTGCTTTGGTTCGGAGCTCATACCACTAATCTTAAAAAAAACCCGTGTAAAGGGTCAGAACCCGCAAGTCGGAGTCCAAAATATGAATAGAATCCGATTGGCGTGTTTCACATCCGACATGACTGGGTGGGTGAGAGTGACGTGTGAGAACTAACAGAATCAAAATCGAGTCCATGTTTGTGTTCAGCGCTCAAACCATTAATCTTAAAAAACTCAAGTGTAAGAGTTAGAACACATAAGTCAGGGTCCAAAATCTCAGATAGGGATCCGATCAGTGTACCGTTTCGAGATGACTGAGTAGGTGAGAGCAACATGTGGGAACTGACAGAATCCAATTGGAGACCCAGTTTGGTTTAACGCTCAAACCACTAACCTGAAAAAACAAAACCAAGTGTAAAATGTTAGAACACAAGTCGGGGATCCAAAATATGAAATAGAGATCTGATCGATGCGTCCTTCACTCCAACCTACCAGATATGTGAGAGCGACGTGTGAGAACTGATAGAATCCATATCGGATCCCCAGTTTAGGTTCGGCACTCAAACCACTAATCTTAAAAAAAACCAAGTGTAAAGGGTTAGAACACCCAAGTTAGGGTTCCAAAATCTAAAATACGGATCCGATCGGTGTGCGTTCACTCCGACACAACCGGTATGTGAGAGCGATGTGCAGCAACTGACAAATCCAAATCAGAGTCCATATTTGGGTTCAGCGCTCAACCACTTAACCCGAAAAAAAAAACTCAAGTGTAAAAGGTCAGAACACACAAGACGGAGATTCAAAATCTGAAATAGGGATCCAATAGTGTTTTGTTCACTCTAACACGACTGAGTTGGGGGAGAGCAACGTGTTGTAAACTGACGGAATCCAGATCGGATTCCCAATTTAGGTTCAGCGCTCAAACTACTAACCTTAAAAAAAAATTCAAGTGTAAAGGTTCAAAATATTATCTAAATGCACTTAATGAATATTCATATATTCTAAATTTTATTTTATAATAATAAATTAATTGTGTTATTTTTATTTATGTTTCTAATACTTATTTTTATAATATAGGATCCTCCAGCATATGACGATCATAAGGCGAGCTGAGAGGACGATCCAACAGATCTATTACTTATTTTTTGTTTGTTATTGTTTCTAATACTTATTTTTTATTTGTTATTGTTGTGGATGTTCCTATAATTTGTTGTTATGATGATTTTATGTTTATGAATATGTTTTTAGCAGGTTATTATGTATGTTATTTTTTTATGTTTTAAAAAAATAAATACAAAATTTTTGATGGCTTTTCTGATGGAAATATTTTGTCAGAAAAACCCTCGGCATACTGTACTTCTGACGATTTTGTCTATCGGAAAAGCAGTCAGAAGTTTCGATGGATTCTCCGACGGATATTTTTCATCAGAAGTTTCCTACTTTTGATGCTTTTTTTCGTCGGTAAAAGCGTCTGAAGTTCTGAAGGACTATTGTCTATTGAAATTTTCAATAGCTTTTATCCATCGATAACATCGTCGAAAGTTATTCCGACGAATATTTTCGAAGGTTCATTTCGTCAGAATGACTGACGAATTTGCTGATCGATATTGTATCCGTCGAAAATTTCTGACACATTTTTTTTTTCCGACGGATGCTTTTCGATAGGTTGTCACCGGAAAGCGGTCGAAAAGCGTCTCTTCCGACGAATTTCCGACAGATTTATGATGGATTTTTTACGACAAAATCCTACTTTTTCTTGTAGTGCATGACATTCTAAATTTCAAAGGGTCCAATGTACCTTGGACTATGTTTGCCATGTTTTCTAAAGCGCATTAAACCTCTAGTTGAGGATACATTGAGAAAGACATAGCCACCTAAAGGAAAATCAACTACCACCTCTTCTTGTCGGCAGAACTCTTTTAGTGACTTTATGTAGCAATAACTCTTCCGAATCAAGAAAATCTTCTCTAAACAATCAAGAATTTGTTGAGGTCCAATCCATTGTTGAACTTTTTTCTAAAATATACAATACATATGTACAAATTTAATCCGTAAAATATAATAGTTTTAAAGATGATAAAATGAACATATATCTACTTATAAACAAAACTATATTTCTTTCTCTGATAAGTCATATAAGAAAAACTCTAAAAAGCATACTTAGACATACAAATAATACTTCTCAATACTAAGTATAACTTCGTTTGCCTAAGAAATATACGAAGTTAACTTCGTCATATACGAAGTTTACTTCATCATATCCGAAGTTAACTTCGTCATATACGAAGTAAAACATAAGATCTTAATTCGATTGATCATATTGAAATCGTGATATAGGAAGTTCACTTCGTCATATCCGAAGTTTACTTCATCATATCCGAAGTTAACTTCGTCATATACGAAGTAAAATGCGAAGATCTTACTTCGACTGATCATGTTGAAATCATGATATACGAAGTTCACTTCGTGATGTTCGAAGTTCACTTCGTCATATCCGAAGTTAGCTTCATCATATGCGAAGTAAAACACAAAGATCTTACTTCGACTGATCATATTGGAATCGTGATATACGAAGTTCACTTCGTCATATCCGAAGTTCACTTCATCATATCCGAAGTTAGCTTCGTCATATCCGAAGTTTACTTCAATATATATGAAGCTCACTTCATCATATCTGATGTATCACTTCAATTAATAAACATTATATCTTTATCAGACAAAATGAAGAATATACAAATTGCATTTTGCAACATATTCATGACATTCCTCATTTTTTAAACTCATGATCAATTCCTAAATTCAACTACAATTTGAAATATGAATCTTTATAAGTATAAACGATTAGAAATAAATCAGCATGTATTTCACTCTCATTTTTTCAAAATCTTCAAATATAAAAATGTTATGGCTTTGTCCCATAAATCTAAAAATATCTTTATCCTGAAAGCCTTAGTCAAAGTTTGCAAAAAAGGTCTTTTGACATTTGTCACAAGAACAACTATATTGACTTATGTCAGATCTGCACTCATGATCTCTACCTACTACATACTCTATCTGTCGCATAACTTTTTCCACAGAACATTAATTGCTAGTACCTAGAAGATAGCTGTCAACATATGAAATATCTCACAAGTACCTATGATTATATCTATAGCAAACATACTGGACCTAGTCTAGTATATCTTGGAACTTGCATATTTCAGGATAAAGGATGAAATAGCATCAGAACAAAAGACTGTCTGTAACGGTCCTGGATATTTATGCGCAACAAGGATCCATATCCAAGTCCACCTCCTGCGATCGAACCGAAGTCTCGCAAGGGATAGCTCGTACACGTGTCCAGTAAGAATATAAAAGACAACCACAACAGTATAAGACAAGAAAGTAATGTGCTCATATCTGTATATAACAATTTACAATTGTCCCAATACATTATTACATGTCTAATAAAAGAGTACAACTACCTGAGGCATACCCCGAGGGAGCATAAGCTCACACAACACAACTAACCCTACTGCTGGTGGTACAAGTTTGCCACAACGCCTTCGCAAGCCACACAAACGACAAGTCCTGAAAAGAACTATAAGGGAGTGAGCCTCAACAAGTCACAGGCTCAGTAGGGGCCACCCAAAAGAAACACACGAAACTAAAGAGACATCAACCCCAAAGGGTCTCACTGGCAACACCGATAGCCAAACCATAGCATGCTCACAACATTCATATTAAACAACAACTAAAATAGTAACACATTAACAAATACATAATCCTCGGAAGGAAAAAGGAACCACAAGACTAGAACAGCACCACGAGTCCGCCCAACAACTGCAATGCCTAAGCCACAACCTCACATGCAAAGTACTACTATAACTGGTCGCCTAAGCTTCAAGCCGCACAAGCAACTTACTCACAAAGGGAATTAAGACTGGCATCAGCAAGCCAATCGATCACACACTTAAACCACAATCGGAAGCTTATTCAAGGAAGAGTAAAACACAACGTGAGGAAGGTCACTCCACTTGACCTTCATAGAATACAAGTCCACCTCAACACCTGAAGAGGCTAGTACATAATGTACCACAACACAAAGCTACTCGTGAAGAGTACAGGTACCTACTACCAAGAGGTACCACCACTGAATCACAATTACAACTTGTGCCAACACCAGGGCACACCTCAACGGGTAAAACCTCAACCAGCGAGTCACTACACACAGGCCACAACCAGTGGCAAAGCACGAGTCGGAAAGAACGACGCCATCACACGGGAACGGACTACTGGTTCATGACACCAGTATCCAACCCGAACAACACAACACAAGAACCACCTCTTAGTCTCGCAGTCATGGACGAAAGGTCGAACTGCAGCTCTACAACTACAAGCCAAAGAATGATGGAGACCAACCAACACCACAACTACAGACCACACAGTTGCAGGCCCATGCCAGGCACCTTTAGGAACTCTGGCCCGAGCTCCCTAAAGTGAGGCACTGGAAACACAGGACTAGATGGAGACCAGTACGTCTACTGGTGTCCGTCCTCCCAACCACGAGCGCGCTACAAGCGATCAAGTACAACCACAACACACACAAGTTGCTGCCCAATTGCCGTCTTTCCCTCAGTCGAACATACAACTCAAACACAGGAGTGAGGGTGTCTAGGAAGACGACACAGTCCTCAACGGTACACACAGTATCGGGACAAACCCTGAGCACAACAAACACACGTGCTTGGCTCACACAGAACCTGGGGTACTCGACTGAAGAGGTATTCTGGAATAGGCACCGACCACCAAACTCGGCAATGCACAAACCACGATACATACATATATAATCTTTGTTACAAACCACAGTACAAGTGTCAGGAATAGCTTGTCCCTCGTCACTATGTGACCTACAAGCTAGCTTATACAGACACATACATAGACTACATTAACCAATAATAACTTGGCCTATCATTGATCATCTCATGATCTCCATTGTCACATTAACCACAATAGATATTAACCACTTAGTAACCATACACTAACTCTTAACCCTACACTTGCTTTACTACTTAAACCATCTTAAATAACCTATAAAAGACATCAAAGGACCAAGGCTAGGTTCACGCAGGTACCTCACTGCCCAATCACCATAAACCACATACACACCACTTAAACCACGTAAACACCACGTTAACCATGTGAACAACATGCTAACCACGTGAACAGCACGCTCAAGGAGCGCTATAGGTGCCAATGCACTGCTTACCAAAACCATACACAACACATAACGATAGTCTGATAACGATATAACCATTCACAAACATATAGCCCCGGGACCCTTAACGTGACAGGATCTTTGGTTGCCTTTAGAACGTGGCCCTTCGATATGTCGCGTTCAAAAGCAGACCGCGACGGGTCGGGCTGTCGCGTTCTGAACGTGACACCTTGGTCCATCACCTTCACAGCCGAAACCCTAATATGGAAACCCTTCTCTGGATCTCCCTCACAAACCATATAAAAAGCTGTAACGACCCATAATTCATGCCTTACCTGATACCCTAGCATGGTATCTAACATCTATAAAGCGAATAACACACCAAACATGCAACACATGCAATCCACGCAGTAAAACGAGGTGAAATCTCCCTACCTTCGCGAAGAACGCAAAAACCACCCATGACACGACGTCTCCCTCGATCCATGCGACGACCTCGCGGCGAGACCACGCCGAAAACGACTCCTAAATGCCAAATCGCCCAAGAACCCCGCAGCAAGATCCACGAAGATCCTAAAAACGTGCGACGTTACATTTGGATCTTTGCTTAACGGGTTTGGTGGCCAGTGTGTGGCCCATTAGTCTATGTTTCATGTGTTCTCATAGGTTGTGAGGCATTGTGGGCCGGTAGGTTAGGCATAAAGCGCTCACAAGTTTTCTGTCTATGAACGTGATAGGGTTGTGCGTCGCGTTCTGAATGCGACGGCCCTGGTGGTCACGTTCTGGTTGCCGCCGAGGAGCGGCCATCTTCTGCATGTGTGCCGCGTGTTGGGCAGCATGCTGATGTCGGCCTTAAGAATGTGACTCCCTACTTCGTCGCGTTCAGGTAGCGACGGAGGCCTACGACGCGTTCTTAACCGCGAACAGTTCTTAACCCAGGTCGGCCAGACAGAGCTCAGCAAGCTCTGTTTGGTCAGGGGGAGGAACTGCTGCGGGGTTCTTGGGCGATTTGGCGTTTGGGAGTTGTTTTCGGTGTGGTCTCGCTGTGAGGTCGTCGCATGGATCAGGGGAGACGCCGTGTCGTAGGTGGTTTTCGCGTTCTTCGTGAAGGTAGGGAGATTTCACCTCGTTTTACTGCGGGGATTGCATGTGTTGCATGTTTGGTGTGTTATTCGCTTTATAGATGTTAGATACCATGCTAGGGTATCAGGTAAGGCATGAATTATGGGTCGTTATAGCTTTTTATATAGTTTGTATGGGAGATTCAGAGAAGGGTTTCCGCATTAGGGTTTCGCCTGTGAAGGTGATGGACCAAGGTGTTACATTCAGAACGCGACAGCCCGTCCCGTCGCGTTCTGCTTTTGAACGCGACATATCAAAGGGCCATGTTCTGAAGGCGACCAAAGATCCTGTCGCGTTACGGGTCCCAGGGGCTATATGTTTGTGCATGGTTATATCGTTATCAGATTATCGTTATGTGTTGTGTATGGTTTTGGTAAGCAGTGCATTGGCACCTGTAGCGCTCCTTGAGCATGCTGTTCACGTGGTTAGCGTGTTGTTCACGTGGTTGACGTGGTGTATATGTGGTTTGAGCTGTGTGTATGTGGTTTATGGTGATTGAGCAGTGAGGTTCCTGTGTGAACCTAGCCTTGGTCCTTTGATTTCTTTTATAGGTTGTTTAAGATGGTTTAAGTAGTAAAGCAAGTGTAGGGTTAAGAGTTAGTGTATGGTTACTAAGTAGTTAATATGTATTGTGGTTAATGTGGCAATGGATATCATGAGATGATCAATGACAGGCCAAGTTATTATTAGTTAATGTAGTCCATGTATGTGTCTGTAACATCCCGTGTTACCTTGAACAGTCGCCCTCCATCAAGGGTGGCGACACTGGGTATGTCGCCTTCAGAAGACGACATGTGGCGTGTCGCCTTCCAGTTGGGAAGGCGACTGGTCCTATGTCGCCTTCTCTCTTTGCTGCCAGCCGCATGCACCTTTGTCGTGTAGTGGCCTGAAGAGGGATGACAGGTGTCAGCCTCTAGCAGTAAGGAGGCGACAGGTCCTATGTCGCCTTCTGGTGTCAGGCCCGCATGGCTGACACGTGGCGAGATCGCAGGTCGACTTGACCGTTGAGCAGGGGATAGCGACATGTCCTATGTCGCCTTCAGGTTTACTGAAGGCGACGGGGCCCATGTCGCCTTCCCATGTTCAAAGGGTTAAGTGCTCAGGCCGAGAGCACAAGCCTCAGTTCGCCCCTTTGCTCTGTGCAAACCTTATCTCTGGCGAACTGAAGCTTGGGAGCTCCGTGGAGGCTTGGGAGGAGGTTGTTTGACCATCTTGCAAGGTAGGTTGCTCTTGGTTGTTGTTGGTTGGGTTGTTCTTGTTTGGTTGCCCTTGTGTTCCCCATTGGTTGATCTCTCCCTCATTGTGTCTTCTCCCCTCTTTGGCATGCAATGGATGCTCTTCAAGGGAGAGGAAGTGCCCGGTTCGTGGGAGGAGATTCGTGGATCGTCGGAGCTCGGAGGTGGAGGGTTGCTAGCCTACGAGAAGGGCCCTTGAGGTTGGATCTTCATCTTGAGGTAGGGAACCCAAACCTTCCCCCTAGATCCACTTGCTAGGATTCTCACCTCTTCCAAGCCTAGAACTTGCATGCTAGGTTGTTTTCATGCTTTGGTTATGCATGTGTGATTGTGGTGGTTGTGTGTTTCTCTCGCATGCAATGGGTTTGCCTTGAGGTTTGAGGGTTGTTCTTATGATGAGTGAGATGCATGTGAGTGTAGGTTATTGTGCATGCTTGTTGGGGTTTCTAGAGGGTGGTTTGAGCTCTTTAGAACCATGTTTAATACCCTACATGATCCCCTCCCCACGGATGTGTTTGTAGTGTGGTTGAGCCCTTGAAGAAGGGAGCCTCGGTGTGTTGCACCCTGGTAAAGCGACACCAAGGTGTCGTCACCCAGGTGGCGACACATCGATGCGTCGCCTTCAGGAACTCCTGAAGGCGACAGCACCTCTGTCGCCATCTTGGTAGCGACAGGAGGGCCGTCGCCTTCTTCCTGTTTTCCGTTTCATTCTGTTTCCCTTGCTGACCTATCAGGTTAGTGGAGCACTGACCTGGTCGCGACAGGACCTATGTCGCGACCAGATTAGTAGGGTTGCACCGGCCTGGGTGTCGCCATCCTGATGGCGACACCAGGCCTGTCGCCTTCTCAGGTAGAGAAGGGCTTGGCAACCTGCTCAGCGTCTTGCTTCCGCTGCGACTCGGTTTTCTTGGCACCTGTGCTGTCTCCTAGTACAGTGCTACTTCTAGTCTCTCTCTCTTCGCCCGGTGCTAGGCACTTGAGGGCTTGTCCGCGAGACAGGTTGTTACCGTTACCTGGGACCCCCGGTTCCCGCGCGCTTGTGTCAGAGGGTGTTGCTCCAGGCGGCGGGGTTTGCTCGAGTCGTTGACTTTGGTAGCAGTAGGGGAAAATGGTGGGACAGCGACGTGGTCGTTTGTGGAGCTCTCTTAGCTGAGACTGGTACGCCGGTAGTGTGTGACTCGTACGGCGCAGTTCAGCTAGTCCGTTCTCACTGCCTCACTCTACGTGGTTCCGGTACCACCTAGAGGCGTCAGGCGTGGGACCGTAGTCCGGCCAGACTACGGCAGTTGTGGTTTCTTGTGGTTCCGCGTCTCACTCCGACGGGAGGTGTCAGACATGGACCGTTGGTCGAGGGTAAGACGCGTGGCGCACCTGACCAGTTGACTAGAGTAGTGTACTGTAGCTAGTGTACTTGTCCAGGCAGTTCACTGTCTGTGTTTACAGCTGGGTTCTTGTGGTGCCTTGGTTTACACGGGTTTTCCGGTCCCGCCGAGTGGCTTAGACCGACGACTGTGTAGTTCTTTCACGCTTCCGCACTTTACTCTGTTTAGTAGATTAGACCTTACTGCTTTATTTTAATTATTGCTCTAGTCTATATGCTTGTGGAACCAGTGGGAGATTGGTAGTCCCTACTGGGCTTCTTCGTGAAGCTCACTCCCTTTTTGGCAGGTGAGACTTCACAGCAGTTCCCTCCGCGGCGTAGCGAGGAGACGGGCCGCAGTAGTCGGCGTCTCTAGCGGCAGTGTTTCCCCCAGTTCTGTACTTCACCCTCGGGGTATGCCCCTAAGGGATGTGTTATTCCTTTTCCGTTCTGCACTTGTACTTTTACTACTTTGGGACTTGTACTAGACTTGCACGTTGTGTTAGACTTCTTCTTGCACTAGTTGGTACATTCTTAGTACTATCGTTGTTATTTACTTTCCGTCACATATCTCGTTAGACCGATCTGATAGCCCTTCCGGGTCTCCGGACCCGTGGGCGGCGGTGCCGACGGTCGGATCCTTGGTGGGAGCCGGGACCCGGGCCGCCCGGTGCCGGGGCCGTTACAGTGGTATCAGAGCAAGGGGTCTATCCAGACTTGTGGTGGAAATGAGTAATGACGTAAAGTCCCTTAGAAAGTATGAGTGAACACTGCTAGCCGCCGGAGTCTTAAGTGTCAATAACTAAATCTGGCTGTTTTGCAGATCATGCCTCCACGCACTCGCAGGCAGGCTCATAACTTGGTGGAGCGTCAGGAGACTGAGTCGGACAGTTCGGTTGCTGCCGAGTAGGTGCCGTTCGGTGCTCAGCCCCAGCAGTTCGAGCAGCCTGACGACCCGTTGCCGCAGGGAGGACCGCAACAGCAGTAGGAGCAGCAGCAGTGGTATCCACCTGCGCCCCCGCCGGCCGTCATGGAGCAGTGGTGGAGAGCAATGCTTCAGGGTCCGTGGCAGTACCCGCCGCAGCAGTAGTACCAGCCGTACCAGCAGATGCCAGCAGGAGGTCAGCAGTTTGCAGAGATGGCAGCAGAGGAGCAGCCACCACCGACCCCGCAGGCAGTACCGGTTCAGCCAGAGGTACCACCCGTGGTTCGGCAGCAGACTCCTACAGCAGCAGCAGCACCTGAGGACTGCACCGTGCTTCTGGAGAGGTTCCTTCGTCTTCGACCTCCTACGTTTGTAGGCGACCGCGATCCGATAGAGCAGAGAGTTGGGTCCATGAGCTCGAGCGCACCTTCGAGACCATGGACTGTGCAGAGTTGGATCAGGTTCGTTTGGCAGTATATCAGCTGAAGGGGTCAGCCCATGAGTGGTGGCGAGCAGTGAGGCTGACCAGGTTTCAGGGCAGGAGGTTGGAGCAGATCTCTTGGCAGCAGTTTCTCGAGGCCTTCCTCGGCGAGTACCTTCCCGACTATGTCTGCCGGGAGAGGAGGGACTTGTTCCACGAGTTAGTCCAGGGGGACTTAACCGTGGGACAGTACCATCAGAGGTTTCTGCAGCTACTTCGGCACGTTCCCCACGTGGCAGCTAGTGAGCAGGCTCGTACCGAGCGGTTCATTAGCGGGCTACGTCCCGACTTGAGGTGGGCCATGGCTGGTCACCTCTGCGACACCTTGTCAGTAGCAGTGGCGAGAGCTACGGCCCTGGAGCGGGAGTGTCGGTTTCAGCCGCAGCAGAGTGGAGGTTCAGGGAATCTTCTCCGTACCAGCACCCCGCAGGCAGTAGGGGGAGTGTGTCTTCTTCTTCATCTTCGGGACAGGCGGTGCTGGCCTGACTACGAAGTTGAAGAAGTTGTTCACTCGTGGAGGCAGGCGTCACTCGCAGCAGCAGAGGCGTCAGACCTTGCAGTTTCCAGCAGAGCAGTCCGTCCAGCAGGGAGCAGAGCAGAGCCAGCAGGGTTCGGGTTGTTACCACTGCGGGCAGGAGGGGCACTTCAGGCGAGAGTGTCCGTTGAGGCAGCAGCAGGAGCAGCACCAGCAGGCACCTCAGGCGCAGTACCGTCCACCCCAGCCACCTCAGCGCCAGCAGCAGTACCAGGGTCAGCAGCAGCAGCGTCCGCAGCAGCAGCAGTAGCGTCAGCAGCAGCAGCCTCAGCGAGGTCGTGGACGCGGTCGGGTGATGAACATCACCAGAGAGGAGGCGGAGGCCTCTAATCTGGTCGTCGGTACGATTCCCATCCTTGGTAGAGCTGCTAGAGTTTTGATTGATCCGGGTGCTACGCACTGTTTTGCTTCAGAGGAGTTCTTTGCTACTTTGACCGAGTTTGCTCCGGAGCGGACCTGCGACCTAGCTGTTGAGCTTCCGACGGGTGACTTCGTTCGTACCCTTGGTTACTTGGAGGGTGTCACCGTCGAGGTGCAGGGCCACCAGCTACCAGCCAGACTGTTTGCCTTGCAGCTCCACGACTTCGATGCCATTTTGGGCATGGACTGGTTAGAGGCACACTCTGCTTTGGTAGATTGTCAGCGGAAGACCGTGCGGTTCGAGTTACCTGGAGCACCTGTGCTTTGCTTCCGAGGTACCCGGTCTGTCCGCCGACCCTTTGTTTCTTTCTGTAGAGCTCGGCATCTTATCCGAGACGGTTGTGTTGCTTTCCTGGCTTCCGTTTGTGCCTCGGATTTGGGTGAGTTGGTTGTTTCTGACGTGCCGGTTGTTTGTGAGTTTGCTGACGTGTTTCCGGAGGATCTACCTGGGTTGCCGCCTGAGCGGGAGGTAGATTTCTCCATTGAGTTGCTTCCGGGGACGATGCCTGCGTCCAAGGCACCGTACCGGATGGCGCCGGCGGAGCTGCGGGAGTTGAAGCGCCAACTAGAGGAGTTGCTTGCGTTGGGCTTCATTCGTCCTAGCCGCTCGCCGTGGGGAGCGCCTGTGTTGTTTGTGAGGAAGAAGGATGGTAGCCTGAGAATGTGTATTGATTATCGTCAGCTGAATCAGGTTACCGTGAAGAATAAGTATCCTTTGCCCAGGATCGATGATTGTTTGACCAGTTGCAGACAGCTTCAGTGTTCTCGAAGATCGACTTGAGGTCGGGTTACTACCAGTTGCGGATTCGGGAGTCAGACGTTCCGAGATCAGCCTTTCGCACCCGCTACGGCCACTTCGAGTTTGTCGTGATGCCTTTTGGGCTCACGAATGCCCCAGCAGCGTTCATGGAGATGATGAACAGTGTTTTCAGCGAGTACCTGGATCGGTTCGTGGTGGTGTTCGTCGACGACATCCTGGTGTACTCAGCGACGGCGGAGGAGCACGAGGTTCACTTGAGGCTGGTGTTGCAGGCTTTGAGGAGTCACCAACTTTATGCCAAGTTCAGCAAGTGTGAGTTTTGGCTAAAGGAGGTGCACTTCCTTGGGCACGTTGTTTCTGGTGCAGGTGTGGCGGTTGATCCCGCCAAGGTTGAGGCCGTTGTTTCTTGGGGCCAGCCCTCTACAGTTGCCGAGGTTCGCAGTTTCCTGGGGCTGGCAGGCTACTACAGGAGGTTCGTATAGGACTTCGCCAGAGTTGCAAAGCCTTTGACCCGTTTGACCAGGCGGGAGACCCGGTTTGTGTGGACGACAGAGTGCGAGTAGAGTTTCCAGGAGCTGAAGAGTCGGCTGACTTCAGCTCTCATCCTTGTTGTTCCTTCTGGCACTGGCGGCTTTGTTGTCTACACAGACACTTCGGGTACTGGTTTGGGTGCTGTGTTGATGCAGCACGGTCGAGTAGTTGCCTATGCTTCTCGTCAGCTGAAGAAGCATGAGCAGAACTACCCGACGCACGACCTGGAGCTTGCAGCGGTCGTGTTTGCCTTGAGGTTGTGGAGGCACTACTTGTACGGTGAGGTGTTCGAGGTCTTCACCGACCACCGCAGCTTACAGTATGTCTTCACGCAGAGGGATCTCAACCTCAGGCAGCGCAGGTGGCTCGAATACTTGAAGGACTATGACTTTAGTCTTTCCTATCACCCAGGGAAGGCTAATGTCGTGGCAGATGCTTTGAGTAGGAGAGCCCACCTGAGTTCTTTGTTGGTTAGACACTGGAGACTCGTGGAGGACGCCGCTCAGAGTGTGTTTGTACCGTCGAGCCTCCGGGAGAGGGCAGTGGCAGCCGTCCTGACCGTTCGTCCGTGGATTTTTCAGCAGGTACTTGAGGCTCTAGAGCAGACGAGGACTTGGCAGACGTGTTGCAGTTTCCCGAGGTAGTACTAGATGAGGACTGCGAGGTTCGTTTCCGAGGCAGACTCTACGTTCCAGAGGACGCCAGGGAGGAGGTACTGTCCGAGGCTCACCGGTCGCGATACTCTATTCATCCAGGCTCTACCAAGATGTACCATGACGTGAGGGTACTCTTTTGGTGGCCGGGGATGAAGAGAGATATCGCTGAGTTTGTTTCGCGCTGCCTTACCTGCCAACAGGTGAAGGCAGAGCACCAGCGTCCTGGTGGTGAGTTGCAGTCGCTTCCCATTCCAGTGTGGAAGTGGGAGCATATCACCACGGACTTTGTTTCTGGCTTACCTCGTACCTCTCAGGGGCACGACAGTGTTTGGGTCATCGTTGACAGGTTGACGAAGACCGCTCGCTTTCTTCCAGTCAGAGCAGCTTGGCCAGTTGACAGACTTGCTCGGTTGTTTGTGGACAGAGTGGTACCTTTGCACGAAACCCCGGTCTCTATTTTATCAGATAGAGATCCGAGGTTCACTTCTCGTTTCTGGCGCAGCTTTCAGCGGGCACTTGGCACTGAGCTGAGGCTGAGTTCGGCGTACCACCCACAGACAGACGGGCAGTCTGAGCGGACCATACAGACCCTCGAGGACTTGTTGAGAGCGTGTTGCCTAGACTGGGGCGGCACGTGGGAGTCGCACCTTCCCATGGTGGAGTTTTCTTATAATAATAGCTTTCACTCCAGCATCGGGATGGCGCCCTACGAGGCTCTGTATGGTCGGCCGTGCAGGACACCGTTGCACTGGCACGAGGTTGGTGAGAGGCAGTTGCTGGGTCCGGAGCTAGTTCAGCAGTGTGCAGACACAGTGAGGCTGATCTGGCAGAGGTTGCAGACAACGCAAAGCAGACAGAAGAGCTACGCCGACGTCCGCAGGAGACCGCTTCAGTTCGAGGTTGGCGACAGAGTGTTCCTTCGGATCTCGCCTACCAAAGGCGTTCTCAGGTTTGGGAAGAAGGGCAAGCTCAGCCCGAGGTTTGTTGGCCCTTTTTCCATCCTGGAGCGTGTGGGTGAGGTCACTTACCGGTTAGCCCTTCCATCTGAGTTGGCAGGTGTTCACGACGTCTTCCACGTTTCGCAGCTCAGGAAGTACATACCAGACCCGTCGCATGTGCTCGACTACTCGCAGCTTGAGGTTGCCCCGAACTTGTCCGTGCCGAAGTATCCAATCAGCGTGGTGGACCGCAGAGTGCAGCAGCTTCATAGGAGGAGGATCCCGCTCGCCAAGGTGGTTTGGGAGCACCGCGCTGGTGGCGAGGCCACTTGGGAGCGTGAGGACGAGATGCGGGAGCAGTTTCCTTACTTGTTCGAGTGACAGGTACGCGGTTTTACTTTGTTCCCCTAGTTTCGCCCTGAATTTCGAGGACGAAATTATTTTTTTTGTTGGTTAGATTGTAACATCCCGTGTTACCCTGACCAGTCGCCCTCCATCAAGGGTGGCGACACAGGGTATGTCGCCTTCTGAAGACGACATGTGGCGTGTCGCCTTCCAGTTGGGAAGGCGACTGGTCCTATGTCGCCTTCTCTCTTTGCTGCCAGCCGCATGCACCTTTGTCGTGTAGTGGCCTGAAGAGGGATGACAGGTGTCAGCCTCTGGTAGTAAGGAAGCGACAGGTCCTAAGTCGCCTTCTGGTGTCAGGCCCGCATGGCTGACACGTGGCGAGATCGCAGGTTGACTTGACCGTTGAGCAGGGGATAGCGACATGTACTATGTCGCCTTCAGTTACTGAAGGCGACGGGGCCCATGTTGCCTTCCCATGTTCAAAGGGTTAAGTGCTCAGGCCGAGAGCACAAGCCTCAGTTCGCCCCTTTGCTCTGTGCAAGCCTTATCTCCGGCGAACTGAAGCTTGGGAGCTCCGTGGAGGCTTGGGAGGAGGTTGTTTGACCATCTTGCAAGGTAGGTTGCTCTTGGTTGTTGTTGGTTGGGTTGTTCTTATTTGGTTGCCCTTGTGTTCCCCATTGGTTGATCTCTCCCTCATTGTGTCTTCTCCCCTCTTTGGCATGCAATGGATGCTCTTCAAGGGAGAGGAAGTGCCCGGTTCGTGGGAGGAGATTCGTGGATCGTCGGAGCTCGGAGGTGGAGGGTTGCTAAGGTAGAAGCTGTTCTTGATTGGGAATCACCGAGATCTTCAGCTGACATCAGGAGTTTTCTCGGTTTGGCTGGCTACTATAGGAGATTCATCGAAGGATTTTCATCTATTGCGGCGACTTTGACGAGGTTGACAAGGAAAGGAGTCAAGTTTGAGTGGTCAGAGGCTTGTGAAAAGGCGTTCCAGGAATTAAAGGCTCGTTTGACCTCAGCGCCAGTGCTCGTTTTGCCCAATGAGGTAGATTCTTTCTCTATCTACACGGATGCTTCGAAGATTGGGCTTGGTTGTGTTCTGATGCAAGGTGGTCGAGTTGTGGCATATGCTTCTAGGCAACTTAAGGAGCATGAGCGCAACTACCCGACCCATGACTTGGAGTTAGCAGCTGTGGTCTATGCTTTGAAAATTTGGAGGCACTATCTATATGGAGTTAGATTTGAGCTCTTCTCAGACCACAAGAGTCTCAAATACCTGTTCTCGCAGAAGGAGTTGAATCTGAGGCAGCGGAGGTGGATAGAATTCATGAAAGACTATGATTTTGATCTGTCTTACCATCCAGGAAGGCCAATGTAGTGGCAGATGCGTTGAGCAGGAAAAGACAGATGATGAGGCAAGACTGGAAGATGCTAGATGACGTTTCAAGTTCTTTAGCTGTCCTGGAACCTCAATTGTGTAACTTGTTCATGGCACAGTTGTCTTTGAGATCTTCTATTCTTGATCGGGTCATTGCATTACAGAAAGATGATCCGATGTTGCAGGGGTTGGTTGGAAGGAGCGGAATTACCAGAGACAAAGATGATGTGATTCGTTTGAATCTTAGGGTTTGTGTCCCTAATAATGTTGATCTGAGAAAGGAAATTTGGAGGAGGCTCATAGATCCCAGTTCTCTATTCATCCAGGCAGTGGGAAGATGTATAAGGATCTGAACGTTCTTTCTGGTGGTCTGGCATGAAGCGAGATGTGGCTGATGTTGTGGCGAAGTGTCTGATTTGTCAGCAGGTGAAGGCAGAGCGTCAGCGACCTTCAGGTTTGATGCAGAGGCTAGATATCCCTCAGTGGAAGTGGGAGCAAGTGACCATGGACTTTGTAACTGGATTGCCTAGATCGGCTAGAGGAAATGATTCCATTTGGGTGATCGTTGATAGATTTTCGAAGAGTGCTCATTTCCTTGCCATGAAGAAGAAGCAGTCTGTTGAGAGCTTGGCCAGACTGTATATTGATAATATTGTGAAGCTGCATGGGATTCCGAAGTCAATTATCTCAGATCGTGATCCGAGATTCACTTCCAGGTTTTGGCAGAGTTTGCAGCAGGCTTTTGGCAGTCAGTTGAAGTTGAGTTCGGCATTTCATCCGCAAACGGATGGACAGTCCGAGAGGACTATTCAGACGTTGGAAGATATGCTGCGAGCTTGTGTTTTAGAATGGAAAGATTGGGAGCGCCATCTATCTCTTGTGGAATTTGCTTATAATAGTTTCCATTCGAGCATAGGTATGGCACCTTTTGAAGCTTTGTACGGAAGACCCTGTAGATCCCCATTGTGTTGGGAGGAGTCGGGAGATCGACATCTGGTTGGACCTGAGGTAGTGCAAGAAACTTCAGCCAAGATTCAGATGATTGTGCAGAAAATAAAAGCGGCTCAGGATCGTCAAAAGAGTTATGCAGATGCAAAAAGAAAGGATTTGGCATTCGAGGTTGGAGACCATGTTTTCCTTAAGGTTTCACCAACCAGAGGTGTAGTAAGATTTGGAAAGAGGGGTAAGCTGAATCCGAGATTCATTGGACCCTTTGAAATTCTGAAGAAGATCGGGAATGTGGCATACCAGTTAGCTTTGCCACCATCTTTAGCAGCGGTGCATCCAGTATTTCATGTTTCCATGTTGAGGCGGTATGTTAGAGATCCGGCCCATATGATCAGTTATGAGCCAATTCAGTTGCAGCCAGATTTGTCTTATGCTGAGCAACCTATGGAGATTCTGGACAGGAAGGTGCAAGAATTAAGATCAAAGTCCATTCCATTTGTGAAGGTTCTATGGAGGAACTTCTCACGTGAAGAGGCAATGTGGGAGCTTGAAGAAAGAATGAAGAAGCTTTATCCGTCCTTGTTCGGTGAGTAACTTAACTCAATCTTCGAGGGCGAAGATTATTTTAAGGGAGAGAGGATGTAGTGCCCTAGAATTTCCTTGAAATTATTCTGTTCATTGTGTGTTTATTTCTGCATAAATTGAATGCTGTTCTGTGTAGAACTAGGCGTCAAGATCATTTGACGTTAAAGCTTGTAAGCGGCAACATCGCATGCCGTTTATGGAATGTTAACGACGATAGGTTTTGACGTTTAATATTTTTCTGAATTATTTAATTATGGGCAAGACTATAAACGACATCAACGATGGACGTTTATATTGGGGTAGACGACAACCTATGTTGACGTTAAGTTGACTTGCCTGTTTTTGAGCTATCCGTTCCGGATCAAGGAAAACGGCCGTTTCGGGAAGGCTTTAATGAGCTGATCCGAGGCGTTTAGATCCGAGGGTCAGGGTTGGGTTTGGCCTTGGCTTGAGAGGTCTTTATAAGACCAGATCTCGCAGGAAGAAAGAGGGTTTCTGCCTTGGTTCTGGAAGAGAGAAAGAGGGCCGAGGAAGGGATTTGCAGAGCGATCTGGTGCTTGTTCGTGCGGATTGAAGACATCTACACCGAGGAGAATCATAAGACTTCGTGCCCAAAAGCTCATCCTGGCGGAGGAACTTCATCGGAGGGGGTTCCGGATTGCTTGAAGACGGAGGAAAGAACTGTCTCCCTGGCGAGACGGGCTTCTTCGAGCTCGGATTCGACACTCCATTAGGAGGGATTGAGGCAAGTTGCATGGGGGATTAGTTTAGGATATGATATACTACGTATTTAACATTTTTCTGTATTTTTAAAGCATGTAAACAACCTACGGGAAGGGTTAGAAACGTCGTTATTTCATGCAGGTTTTCTGTGTTTTCTGTGTCTTAGAACTAGACGTCCAGGTGTATTGCCGTCTATATTATGTAAACGGCAATATCGACTGCCGTTTAGTTCATCCAAAATATATATGTATTTTCTGTCCTTTCTATATGTAAACGGCGCTATGTGCCGCCGTCTGTAATTACTTAACGACAACGTATATGGACGTCGACTATAGTAAACGTCGTACCATTGACGTCAAGTTTAACAGAATTGTATATTTTCAGAAATCCGAGTGAGTTGGTTTTAAATGCATGAATTATGAATGTATGCGTTTCAGCCATGTAAAATTTGAGTATGATAATGTTATGGACTGTCTATTTCTGTAATGTGCAGGTTCTATATATTTATATATATATACGAATTGATGAACATGCATCGTTACATGACAATAATGAAGGTTTAAATTGTATAAGATAAGTGCAATTGATGTAAAAGAAAGCATGTTAATTGATGTTTAGATTACTGCAATAGATATGATGTGTCTGCTTCATGTGAAAATTGTGAGCTTTTCTCAATATTAAACCATGTTAGTTAGTTGATTTAATTGAGTTAATTTCATGAAAAATGGTTGCAGAAATCAGAAAATTATGAAATTTGGCATGTGTATTGTGATTACTGATTTCGAATTTTTGTTAAAATTTCAGAATTTTCAGACATGTGTACGTTCTGTTATGAATTTCTGAACCATATATTACACATAGAATTGAATAAAAATGAATGAAAATGCAAGAATGAAAATTAGTATCATGATAGAAATCTGTTGTACAGTAAATAGGATTTCAGAACTGAAGTGTTGTACTTCGAAATATTGCATTGACTCATGTTAATTAGTATGAAATGAAATGTCACTATCCATTATATATGTTAGTGTATGCATTATATCAAGGATGCCAATAAGACATTGCTATCTTAGAGATTCCTACAAGGAACTACACCGTAGATGCTCCTATGGTAATGGTTCACCTACATGTAAAGAAATGAATCCGTGGGCAACGGATTAAAATCCTGGAGGTAGACTTGTTCTACTGGTCAAGGTGGGAAGGACTTTCCCCGGTTTTGCGCAAATACCATGACTTCATCACCGCATTGCCTAGGTGATAAGTGAATGATAAATGACTACTGATCTCTAATTTAGTGTGGGCTATGTCTTGGCAACTATATGAAAATGACTACATGTTACATGCTACAAGTTACATGTCCACCTGTTTTACATTGCTACAAGTTACATGTCCACCTGTTTTACATGCTACATGTTACATGCTACAAATTACATGTCTATTTGTTCTACATGCTACATACTACATGTTATATGCTTACATTCCTACATGTGGACTTGTTCAAAGGATTTCTTATTACATGTCAATGTTTTAATATTGTTACATGAAAATAGTTGTGTAAAAGAATAGTGCATGTATAAATGAGAAATTGATACACGAAAATTGTTGTAGGTCACATAACTTCGAATAGATTCCATGAATAAGTAATTCCATGCTACATGAGAAACAGTTTTATTTCCTTAATAGTTAGAATCACTATGAAATGAATGATTGTCAATGGACTTAGAACTATATTAAGAAAAGTATATGATATCAATGAATGGAATGCTAAAGTACTACCATGTTTTAAAACTAATAAAATGTTAATATCTTGAACTGTCTTCCATGTGATTTGCTGGGTCTTGTAGACTCATACTTGCTTAACATTTCAGGAGAGCCACAGGATTCGGAGGAGTTAGTGCAGACTGACTTAGAGCGGGAGGACGTGGAGACTTAGCTTGATATAGAGAGTTTTTGAGTGAATTTTGTATGTGAGAATCTTATGTAATTTCCTTTATGTAACTGATCTTTGGATTGTAATAAAATTTGGACTATTGTTGTCTTTTATGCATTAGTTTTGCTTTTGAATAAATGCTGATAGCAAGTGTTTAATTCCAAGTTCTGTTAATTATCATTGGAATTGAATAGTTATTTGTGTATATTTCAACCTGTATTGAAAATTGTTGGATTCGTTCCACTGTAATACCTCTACTAGATCCAATGTGAGTTGGTGTAACTGTACTGGGTCTAAGAGGGGCGTTACAGAACCCAAACCTTCCCCCTAGATCCACTTGCTAGGATTCTCACCTCTTCCAAGCCTAGAACTTGCATGATAGGTTGTTTTCATGCTTTGGTTATGCATGTGTGATTGTGGTGGTTGTGTGTTTCTCTCACATGCAATGGGTTTGCCTTGAGGTTTGAGGGTTGTTCTTATGATGAGTGAGATGCATGTGAGTGTAGGTTATTGTGCATGCTTGTTGGGGTTTCTAGAGGGTGGTTTGAGCTCTTTAGAACCATGTTTAATAGCCTACATGATCCCCTCCCCACGGATGTGTTTGTAGTGTGGTTGAGGCCTTGAAGAAGGGAGCCTCGGTGTGTTGCACCCTGGTAAAGCGACACCTTTGGTGTCGCAACCCAGGTGGCGACACATCGATGCGTCGCCTTCAGGAACTCCTGAAGGCGACAGCACCTCTGTCGCCATCCTGGTAGCGACAGGAGGGCCGTCGCCTTCTTCCTGTTTTCCATTTCGGTTCCTGTTTCCCTTGCTGACCTATTAGGTTAGTGGAGCACTGACCTGGTCGCGACAGGACCTATGTCACGACCAGATCAGTAGGGTTGCGCCGGCCTGGGTGTCACCATCCTGATGGCGACACCAGGCCTGTCGCCTTCTCAGGCAGAGAAGGGCTTGGCAACCTGCTCAGCGTCTTGCTTCCGCTGCGACTCGGTTTTCTTGGCACCTGTGCTGTCTCCTAGTACAGTGCTACTTCTAGTCTCTCTCTCTTCGCCCGATGCTAGGCATTTGAGGGCTTGTCTATGAGACAGGTTGTTACCGTTACCTGGGACCTCCGGTTCCCGCGCGCTTGTGTCAGAGGGTGTTGCTCCAGGCGGCGGGGTTTGCTCGAGTCGTTGACTTTGGTAGCAGTAGGGAAAACGGTGGGACAACGACATGGTCGTTTGTGGAGCTCTCTTAGTTGAGACTGGTACGCCGGTAGTGTGTGACTCGTACGGCGCAGTTCAGCTAGTCCGTTCTCACTGCCTCACTCTACGTGGTTCCGGTACCACCTAGAGGCGTCAGGCGTGGGACCGTAGTCCGGCCAGACTACGGCAGTTGTGGTTACTTGTGGTTCCGCGTCTCACTCTGATGGGAGGTGTCAGACATGGACGTTGGTCGAGGGTAAGACGCGTGGCACCCTGACCGGTTGACTAGAGTAGTGTACTGTAGCTAGTGTACTTGTCCGGCAGTTCACTATCTGTGTTTACAGCTGGGTTCTTGTGGTGCCTTGGTTTACACGGGTTTTCCGGTCCCGCCGAGTGGCTTAGACCGACGACTGTGTAGTTCTTTCACGCTTCCGCACTTTACTATGTTTAGTAGATTAGACCTTACTGCTTTATTTTAATTATTGCTCTAGTCTATATGCTGGAACCAGTGGGAGATTGGTATCCCTACTGGGCTTCTTCGTGAAGCTCACTCCCTGTTTTGTAGGTGAAACTTCACAGCAGTTCCCTTCGCGGCGTAGCGAGGAGACGGGGCCGCAGTAGTCGGCGTCTCTAGCGGCAGTGTTTCCCCCAGTTCCGTACTTCACCTCGGGTATGCCCCTAAGGGACGGTTATTCCTTTTCTGTTCTGCACTTGTACTTTTACTACTTTGGGACTTGTACTAGACTTGCACGTTGTGTTAGACTTCTTCTTGCACTAGTTGTACATTCTTAGTACTGTCGTTGTTATTTACTTTCCATCACATATCTCGTTAGACCGATCCAATAGTCCTTCTGGGTCTCCGGACCCGTGGGCGGCGGTGCCGACGGTCGGATCCTTGGTGGGAGCCGGGGACCCAGGCGCCGAGGCCGTTACAGTGTCTGTATAAGCTAGCTTGTAGGTCACATAGTGACCAGGGACAAGCTATTCCTGACACTTGTACTGTGCTTTGTAACAAAGATTATATATGTATGTATCATGGTTTGTGCATTGCCGAGTTTGGTCCGGCGCCTATTCCGGAATACCTCTTCAGTCGGGTACTCCAGGTTCTGTGTGTGCCAGGCACGTCTGTTTATTGTGCTTGGGGTTTCCCCCAGTACTGTGTGTACCATTGAGGTCTGTGTCGTCTTCCTGGACACCCTAACTCCTATGTTTGAGTTGTACGTCTGGCTGAGGGAAAGACGACAATTGGGCAGCAACTTGTGTATGTTGTGGTTGTACTTGGTCGCCTGTAGCGCACTCGTGGTTGGGGGGACGGACACCAGTAGACGTACTGGTCCCCAGCTAGTCCTGTGTTTCCAGTGCCTCACTTTAGGGAGCTCGGGCCAGAGTCCCTAAAGCTTTCAGGCATAGGCCTGCAGCTGTGTGGTCTGCAGGTGTGGTGTTGGTTGGTCTCCACTATTCTTTGGCTTGTGGTAGTGGAGCTGCAGTTGGACCTTTCATCCGTGACTGCAAGACTGAGAGGTGATTCTTGTGTTGTGTTGTTTGGGTTGGATACTGGTGTCATGAACTAGTAGTCCGTTCCCATGTGATGGCGTCATTCCTTTCCGACTCGTGCTTTGCCACTGGTTGTGGCCTGTGTGTAGTGACTCGCTGGTTGAGGTTTTACCCGTTGAGGTGTGCCCTAGTGTTGGCACAATTGTAATTATGATTTAGTGGTGGTACCTCTTGGTAGTAGGTACCTGTACCCTTCATGGGTAGCTTTGTGTTGTGGTACGTTGTGTACCAGCCTCTTCAGGTGTTAATGTAATGTCGCACATATTTCGGATCTTCGTGGATCTTTAATGTAACGTCGCGTGTTTTTTGGATCTTCGTGGATCTTTGCTTAACGGGTTTGGTGGCTAGTGTGTGGCCCATTAGTCTTTGTTTTAGGTGTTCTCGTAGATTGTGAGGCCTTGTGGGCCGAAAGGTTAGGCCCAAAGTGCTCACAGATTTTCTGTTTGTGAACGCGACAAGGTTGTGTGCACATGACGTTACATTGTGTGATCAATGTGAATGTAAAAGACATGCACGTCTCTCTTGGAAGAAGACTTGCATGTCGCCCTCGAAAGAAGAAGTGCACAACTACCTCTCCAACGGGTAGATGCTAATAAGATCAAGCAACGACTCTCTCTCCAACGGATAGATTCAAACAATCCAAGAAAGTGCTACAAAGATGAAGCCTATAAATATAAGGATAGTCGAAGAAGTGAACATACGTAAGCGTGGGAGATAACAAGCTATATACTAGAAAGCAAAGATAGAGAGACAAGCACATACACGAGAAGAGGTGAAAATGTTGGAAGTGTACTGCATCAAGCTTCCTCTCCATAGACACTGCATGGGGGCTGCGTTGAAGTCTTGTCTATGCCTGTAGTGAAGCAGCTATTCAAATCTCACCTTGTAAAGGTTCTCTTCATAGACTCAGGAAGTTGTTCTTCAGACCAAATCTCTCTTTCTTATTCCTCTAGTCTAGAGTCTTTCTGAAGTCCAGTTCCCCATATAAAGAGCTTAGCGAACCGCTTTAGAAAGAGAAGGCCTGCTAAGCAGGGTGTGTACCCATCTAGAAGAGGGAAGGCCAAGGTAGTCTTGGTGGTCTATTCCCCTTTGGAAGGGGAAGGCTAGTTGTAGCTAGTAGCTTATTTTTCCACTTATGTGGAAGGGAAGATTGGAAAGTACCGGAGTGTTGTATCTTTGAAAAAACAGTGAAATCCTAAGTATCTAATTGGTTAAAAATGTAGAAAATAGTAAATAAATAAAATGTCAAATACAAATAAAATAAAAATCACAGTTAAACTCCCAAAAAGTGGAATCAACCATTTAAATTATTCTGGGCCAAAACAACTCTTATTGGACCAAAGAGCAAAGCCCAATGACATTAAATCCCAAAAATTCGTAACCCTAATTGAGCAGAAAATGAAAAGTGGCAATTAGGACAACAACAAAGACAATTAGCCATACTTAGCAACTCAAATTCGTACCCAGCCTATTAGGATGTTTCCTAATAGCATTACTACTTCAATTGGGAGGAGAATCCCCAAATCTTGGAAGATACGATGCTAGAACTGTAACCCAACTTTCCTAGTCTCATTAGGACTTGAATTAACCCTAAATATATAAATAATCGTCATGAGACACTAGAGGAAAGGTTACCATCGTGCTGGGGTCGTGAGGAGGCTACCTAGGGCACCAGAGGAGGAGGAATTCGTCCCCAACCCAAGGCTTCTTCCTCAACTCATGCTCTGTACAGCTAGTGCAGAAGATCTCTTTTAGAACTAACCAAAGGTAGGTGTTCTCGGGCCAAACAAGAACAAATCTCATACCATGATAAAGATCATCGTGTCTAGTTTCATATGCACTTGTTTTCCCTAATTTTGATCGACCGTGCTATGAGTATTAAGTGTTTTCCAAACATCGCGCATGTTTAGGGCTTTTAATGTTCTCGTCGATTTTAACGCATCCCGAGGCCAAATCATGTGAAACCAAAACCATAGTTCTTCCTAATTATCGTACCCAACATCTTTCATGTTCATACTTTTGTTCCAAGAGCCCTAGATCATGAGTTATAAGCGTTGCTTGCATGACTACCCCATTTTTACTTGTTTCGGTTGAATCCCTAAAACACGACCATTCTAGACATCGCATCCTTTACTGCATGAACGCGACGTACTAGACCGTCGCGTTCACATGAAAGGCAACCAAACCATCTGTTGCGATTATGACCTTTGACTCGACCATTCTGACATATAAAATTGTGTGTCAGGTAGGTTTCAGTGCTGGTCTTGAATGGGGCGGAACATGCCGTCGCGATTTGACTAGTTTTCCCGCTCATGTATTTCGCACAATTTTTATATCAGAATTTTGAAAACATCTCATGAACGTGATGTGTCAAACCATCGCGATCGATCAGGGTTGTAGCAACCCGTTGCCTGTCGCGTTTTGAAGGCAACTGACAAGGCCGTCGCGTTTTAAAAGCCATCGCGACATATCGACTTGTCGTGACATGAAGGCGACAGACAGGTCCATCGCAATTTGATGTTTCACAGAGTGCTGGTATTTCTGAACCATGTACGGTCTTCTTAAGTGCGACGACTGAACCCGTCGTGATTTAAAGACAAACCTGAGACTAATTTCTTGAGTTGTACAGTCAACCTTATGCATGGTTTACTGTTATATCATGTCAGTTAGTTAGTCAATGGCCTAAAGGTTATCAACCTACATGAAAGCTGTAAGTATATGAACTTTTATTCTAAGTGCTCGTAATGATACTTGATTCTATGTGCCATGTGAATATCATTGTGCTTGTCCATACTCTGTCTTGTTCATAACTGAAAGTGCCATATGTTAAAAATATAGCAACCATGTGATAAACTGTATTGCATACCATGTCATGCTTCCTTGTTATAAGCTTTTCGTCTTGTTTTTAAACCGATGGATTGTGATATTGAGACACGTTGTACCACTACAAGAAAAAGCGCATTTAGATACCGACAATTTCGGTCTCTATTCGGTCTCTAGAGATTGAATAGTGACCGAATAGAGACCGATGTAGCGACCCTAAATTTTTAGGAAAATAAAAATTTTAATATTTGTATTATTTAATTAGGAAATCAAATAAAAGGAAGATGTGGGAAATAAAATAAGAGAGAATTAAATAAAACCCATTAAAAGAAAAGGAGTAATGGGCTTTGCTATATTGACCCATTACAAATTAGTGGGCTAAAATAGAGATTTTAAAAAGGGGAATAATAGAGAGATAGTCAAAATTCATAACTAAAATATTACTAAAATAGAAAAGAGATATTTAATGCATAAAAAATAGAAGTTTGAGTTGGATTAGGAATACTAAACCTACCCCTTCTGATTTAGCACGAATTTAGATTCCCTCCTAACCCAATTAGAGATTGGAAAGCAAGGAAGGAAGGTTGGAGTTAGGAAATCTCGTAATTAAGAGCAATTAGAGTAGAAATAGGAATAGGAACCCATACATGCTTAAATACATCTCATAAACCCTCTTGACCGACCCTAGCTCGTTTCCAAAGGTTGTTGGACGTGGAAAAGAGGTCAAGGAGGAGAAGATCTCATGGGGAGAAGGAGTTCTTGGAGCTTCTTCCTCGTTCTTGGAGTTCTAAGCCCTAGAAGACAAATAGAGCCAAAGGTAGGCATTCTCACAAGCAAAAATCCTAATATTTTTGTCTGTAGATTGTTCCATGCATCAGGAACAAAACCCTCAAATTTCATAATTTTCCATTGAGCCAATATTTTCTTCTTGAATTTTGAACTTCTGCAACTCTCTTGACCCCGAACCCTCTTCATAATTCTTGTCCTCCATGAATACTAAATCCCATGCCTTGAAATTTTTATGGGAGATACTGATGATCATTAGGGAACTTTCACCCCTAAAAGCCCTAATTTTTATCAAGCATGTAGCTCGAATTAAATCATTCATCTCTGCTGCACTTGGAATCAGGTTGCTTCTTGTTCAACTTGTTATAACTATGTCGATACCATGATTGTTTTCAAATTCCTAATTACTGGAAGTACTCTCGCATGTCTAGTTTCATTTGCCACTGGTTTCATGATTTTTCATCGCATGTATAATTAGTTATGATTTTCTGAACAACCCTATATCAAAAATTGATATCCCTAGTCCGCAATCCAATGTCTGGTCTGACTCCGGTCAGAGTCAAGCGCAGACAACCAGAAGACGACGCCTCGATATGTCGCTTTCTGGGCTTCGATTGCGACAGCCTACCTGTCGCGATCAAGAAGGCGACAGGATAGCCGTCGCGTTCTCAGAACCCGATCTGCAAGCCATGTCGCGACCCTTTTTAGGCCCTGTTGCGTTCTGCCCTGACCCTGTTGCGACCCGTACAGAGGTACGTCGCCTTCAGAAGAATTTTGATGAAAAACCCATAAAAATTATATATATATATTTCTGTCACTTTCTAAATAATGGAGCTATATATATATATATATATATATATATATATATATATATATATATTTGCCTTTTTACGTTATACCCCCAGTAAACACCCTGCTTAAAATGTAGCTATATTGAATGTTTAAAATACCTACTCACGACTTATTTCTATCTATAATTTCTCTTACACAAGCACACACATGAACCATCTATATATGGCTGAAATCTTGCAGAAAATATCTCATAATGTATCTGGTAATTTATTACAATAAAGCATATTAATTGCCCTATTTTAAAGCACTTGTATTCGTTTCTTGCGTTGTTTATATACCGATATTGACGCTCCACTATTCTAGAATTCCTTTAGATCGTCGAGCACTTGTTTTATATACACACTTTACTTGGCTTGTGGTGAACTCTCCGTCGGATATTCCTTTCGCCGAACTAGTGAACTCTTGCACAAGGCCTCCGTAAGTCTCCTCTGATCATGGATTCCTACATGGTCGACGAGCCGGTTGTACCTTAACACCCATTACACCTTTAGGGATCAATATGATCCAAACGGCTACTAGAAGTTCGCTCTTACCTTGAGTCACGTCAGACCTCTGGACTTGTGCATAACATGGCCAGTGGGAAGATCGTGAATTCCACCTGACTGCCAATACGACGTGCACGTGTTGTGTAACTGTTACTATCGCCTGTTTACTTGTCGCATTACGTGTAATGTCCACTAGCTCTCGTCTATACTCTACTCGCTCATCTATTCACGTTCACTCTACTATCTCGTCTATTCATCTGGTGCTCTCATCTACTTCTTGGTACTCTATATTGGCCATTGACTGATTGTCTAAACATAAACAATGTAACCAATGCCTGGCAATATATAAAGGGCCCGATCTGGTCCTGGGATGTGCGCCCGAAAGTGCTAGTGCCCATAGGAGTTAAATGATCAGAGTGTTTGACATTACACTCAAGTGCTATCTATCTCGACTATCTACATGACAATCAAAAGCACAAAACGTGCTATACTCTCTCATTGTCTAGAATGACAAACAAGTGCTTTACTCGTCGTGCTATTATTATACTTGTGCTAGTTGTGCTCTGGCCATCCTGCTATCGTGCTATACTCGATACTTGTGCTATTTTTGGAAACTATACTCGATCTCGTGCTATTGTGCTATCTCTTTCTATATTTCGACTCTCTTGTACCTGCTATCTTTAGATACTCTGCCATTAAATGCGTTAATTATTTAAAGCCTGCTTGAGCCTGAGATTTAAGTCCTACTGGGTGTTATCGCTCACCCTATGTTATTTGATGTTGTGTTCTCAGGTGAGACCGAGGATGACACATACACTCACGAGGAAGGGAATGACCAAGAGTGAAGCCAGGAGTACCCTCGAGTCATTATGTTATCCTAGAGTTGTAGTTAGTTATTTCCTTCTATTGCAATGTAATTGGGCCCTATAGATTGGCTCTGATATTAGTGGTTGTAACTAGACATTTGAAAAGTTATGAATGAGAAAGATTTACTTTAGTATTATTCAATGTGCAATGGTTTGATGTCTAGTATACGCTCTATACCTTTTTCTTGCAACTGCCTTCGCACTCCGATATTCTGCGTTGGGGCATGACAACTGAAATTGTTGGTGAAGAATTTCTGGTCACAAATTTGTGACCGAAAACTTTTGGTCACTAATCAGTCACTGACAATGACCGATTAGTGACCGAAATCCTTCAGTTGCTGAAGTTGTTATCAGCGACCAAAATATTCAGTCACTATTTTGGTCACAAAAATAGTCACTGAATAGTGACTAAATATATCAGTCACTATGACAGTCACTAATTTAGTGACTGAATTAGGACTGAATTCCATCTGTCGCTATCAGTGACTGAAATTATTCGATCATTGTTCGGCCACTTAAATAGTGACCGATTTGTGACTGAACCGCGTCAGTCGCCTATAGCGACCGACGTGTTACAGTCACAATTCAGTCACTATTTTAGTGATCGACTAGTGACTGAATAATTTTGGTCACTAATCGGTCTCCATAATTTTAATATATATTTTTAATATATATATATATATAATTAGTAAATAACCTGTGTAAATAAAAACAAAGTCCACAACAATAATAAATGTCCACAACACAACAATAATAAAATATCCACAGCAATAATAAAAATGTCCACAACACAATAATAATAAATGTCCACAGCAATAATAAAAATGTCCACAACAATAATAACAATGAAATGAAAATCATGAATCCTCGTCCTCGTGCTCATCCTCGTGCACTTCTCCTCCCACGCCACTTGATGAAGGAACCTACAATAGATATATAACAATAATAAGTTAAAATTAAATAATACTATAAACAATAAATTATTTAAATTTTTAGATTTTTATTCACTCACTTTCGGTCAATATTTTGGTCACACTATTTTCGTCACACTTTAGATGAATTTGAGCGCCGAGCTCAAACTGGGAGTCCGAATTGAACTCCGTCAGTTTCCACAAGTCACAACCATCGCCCCGACCGTACTGGAACAAACCAGAGGCCAATCAGATTAGTATTTCTATTTTTGGACCCCCAAACATAAGTTCTTCATTTTTAAACTAAATTAACTTGCTTAATGTGAATTTGAGCGTCGAGCTCAAATCGGGAGTCAGAATTGAACTCCGTCAGTTTTCACAAGTCACAACCATCGCCCTGGCCTTATTGGAAAAAATTGGAGGCCAGTCGGATTAGTATTTCTAATTTTGGACCCCCAAACCTAAGTTCTTCATTTTTAAACTAAACTAACTTGCTTAAGATGAATTTGAGCGTCGAGCTCAAACCGGGAGTCCGAATTGAGCTCCGTCAGTTTCCACATGTAAGGCCCTTGAATTTTACCCTCTTATATAAGTGTTTGATTGTGTGAAGAAATTATGCTTGTGTGTGTAGATATGTATATATAAACTAATTGAATATTGTTGTAAATATATGTATATATTCTTATTGTGAATATTATTTATTTAAATTGCATAAATAGTATTATTTTTAAAGTATACATTGTATATTTCATGTACATGCATTGAGCAAGTGTAATTTTCTGCAGTTTTTTTTTAAGTTCTGCCCAAACGACCTGTTAGCGTCAACATGAGTTGACGTTAATAGGTGTTAGCGGCCACATCGATGGACGCCAACTCAGGGCTGGAGACCAATGATGTTGACGTTAACCTCCCAGATCTGTTGCGTCTTCAGATCCGGAAACGTCTGTGATTTTATCAACCTTTGTTTAGGAAACCATTCTCCAACGGTCATTTAGCCTACCTAAACGTGTCTCCGACCCCTAACCCTATAAAATACCCACTTTCTGGCCGGATCTGACCCTTTTTGGCTCTTGAGTCAAAAACCCTAACCTCTTGTGTGAAAACCCAAACTTTGAGACTCAGGATCTACGAACTCGGTGTCATTTCGGGTGAACTACAACATCTGGAGGTTTTTCATAACATCAAGGTGCATCTTCCCAACTCCGGTGTGCTTCAGAAATCATCACAGAAGCCGGATCGGGGAGGATTTGAAGGCTCTTTAGCTCAAGCCGAGGAGGGCTTCTTCAACTCATAACCTCGTTTATGGATTTTTCTGAAGGCAAGTAAACCATACCCGTTATCCATATATGCATCTAGTAGGTCCTAGGGAATTTTACAGATTTTAATCGTGTCTTGGAACCCCCTTTCTATTGAATTTTGATGTTCAATTTGTGTTTTGCACTGACAGGAACTTAACGGCAAGCCTTGCTGCCATTATGATCTGAGGTTAGCGGCCACCTTTGTTGTCGTTAACCAGGTAGGCAGCTACCTGTGTGTCGCTGAGTTCTTCAGGCAGTGGCAGAGTTATCTGCTACTTTATAAAAGCTATTTCTGGATTTTCACGCATTAGGATATAGTGTAAAAATTATATGTTGTATAGTATCTTTATTGGATTAAGTCATGAAATTTTGGTGCATTTTCGTTAAGTGCTTTAATTATAAAAATTTCCTGTATTATTATTTAGATAGGCTTTAATTTTGTTAAATACTATTTATGTGGATTCGTGGTGAAATTGGATGTCAGGGAATTTTTGTAAGATATATACATGTATCAGGTCATACTATGAGATTTTGGAGAAATTTTGAGTTCTGTGTAAATAGTTATAATTTCTGGAATATAGAATAGTGAACATTGAATTTTCTGTTTAAATTTCCCATAAAACATATGATGCATGATAACTAGCCAGAATTTTACTGTGATACCATGACTATTGGATACATGTAGTAAAGTGACTAAATGCATTTACAGTACTGCATGTGTAATTGAATTATTGATAATTATGCTGAATCGTTGTCTTAATATCTATAAATTGTGTATAGTTTAGAAAAAATATGAGATTTTGTATGTATGATGATTGACCTGAAATCAGTCTGTAATTAAATTTTCATGCTTAATGGACGACAGTAGATAAACATTTTGATTTTATGTGAGAAAATGACCAATTAATGCATGTTTAAATTGATTATTGTAAAAATTGTAAATTTCAGCATGATTAAGTTAGTGCTGGGTCTGTTTAAAACTGTAACCAGTAGTATCTTGCTAGGTAAACCTGAACCATGTGTATGTATGTGAAAATGGAAATTATCGTGTTAAAAGATGTGCAAATAGTATGTAATAAAAATGAAAAATGTATAAATGTGCCATGGGTGACATTGTTACCATAGAGGGCTGAGGAACTGTACCGTAGTGAAGTCCCTATGAGAAGGTTCATGTGTGTGAAATCCCATGGGCATTGGGATGAAATCTTGGAGGTGGACAAGTACCACTGGTTAGGGTGGAGAGTGCTTCTCTCGGTTCTGCGCAGTTAACCAAGATCTATCACTGTCTTTCCTAGGTGATAGATATGTGAATGCGATGTGTGTGTGTCCTTCTAGAGGTGGTTTGGACTATGTGTCATGGCATTTAATGAGATTAATGTGATTGTGTACATGTGAATGTGAAAAATGTGTAAATGATCATGTGAATATGTGAACTAATGTGATAACATGTGAAATTGTGAATCATTACATGAATGTGTTTTATCCATGTCAAAACAGCAAGCTATTTATGTATATAATTTTGTTATATATGTGAGAATGACCATAGAATCCATGCTAGGAATATCTCTTCCGTTATGTGTAAACTCCATGCTTAACTTGCCATTGTATTACAAGATGAATGTAATGAAATGTGACTTGAGTTAGCATGTTAAAGAATGTATAAAAAGTATGTAATATGTTTATTTTGTTGTGAAAAGAAATATAAAGCATGTACCCTGTGTCATAAGATTGTAGAAATATCATGTTTAGGTTTTTAAAAGATTGCTTAAACCATGTTACAGGTATTGGTGGGTTGTTTAAAAGTAAAATGTCTATATGATGTATATATGTGTAATGTGCATGGATTTGCTTGCTGAGTCGTGTAGACTCACTCTTGCTTCGGCGTACAGGTGCAGGTATCTCTACTTCTTCCGAGGAGATAGTCAGGAGTGACTCGGAGCGAGAGTAGGAGATTTGTGGAGATATCAGCATTGTATTTTCTTTTCCATAGTATGTAATTGAGAAACTGATGTATTTGGAATGTGGACAATGTAATTTGTTTTAATTTCTCAGTTATGAAATGTTTAGTTTCCTTTTTGTTCTATATGGACTGTGGATAAAATGTGGATGATGGAATAAGATGTTTATATTCAGTTCTTTCGATTCCGCTGTTATATGTTTATATTTGTGTACATCTCAGCCTACTGAATGTGTTGGGTAAATGTCTCACTGTAGCGACGCTCTCTATATCGACGTGGGTTGGTATAACCGTACCGATATAAGGAGGGTCGTTACAGAGATTGGTATCAGAGCGACCAGGTTGAGATTGTACATAAATATACAGATATGCCATCATCTTCATTATATGCTAAGTCTCTATAGATTGTCCACATAGTTAAGAAAATAATTAGGAATTAGATAGTTAGTTCCTAAATGGGATTAAATTGTTTTGCAGGCTATGGCTTCACGAGGTAGGAGTGGTGCTCCTACTCGTGAGGGTGAGCAGAGGAGAGAGGAGAGAGTTGAGCCTTGGCGTGAGGATCAGGGTGAACAGTAGGCCCCAGCACCCCAGGGTCCTGTGCTTCCTCCACTGCCAATGGACTATGGAGTGTTCATGCAGGGTCTAGTGCAGACCATGCAGACGCAGCCCATACCCAGGCTACACTCCAGGCTCAGTTGGAGGCTCAGGTTAGCAATGTTAGATAGAAGTAGCCTGTTTTCTTTTAAATACATGATTGTTACATTGCTATTGTGTTATATATGTTAATTTGTATTGTTTGTTGTAGCAGGCTCAGGTGCCAGTTCCCCAGGCACATGACCATGGTGGACCTTCCATCATGGAAAGGTTCAAGAGGAAGACTCCACCCTCTTTTAAGGGGGAGAGTGATCCGTTGCTTGCGGAGAGCTGGATGAGGGAGATCAAAAAGATCTTTTAGGCAATTAGGTGTGCTGAGGATGACAAGGTCAGCCTGGCCACCTATATGCTACAGGTATGTGTTTTTTGTTTAAGCATTTAATTAAATTAAGGTTAGATTGTTTAGATAAGTGCTTATGGAGAATGATTGGATGCAAGAGAGAGTCGACATATGGTGGTCCTCGTTATTGCGTACCCGGTTCGAGGGCGGTGCTGTAGAGGTGGCTTGGGATGAGTTTGTGAGGCTCTTTCGGGCCAAGTTCGTCCTCGAGAATATCCAGGACAAGATGGAGCAAGAATTCCTCACCTTGACTCAAGGCTCCATGACCGTACTTGAGTACGAGGCCAGGTTTTCCGAACTATCGAAGTATGTACCTCATATTGTGGCTGATGAGTGCAGGAAGGCAAAGAAGTTCGTGATGAGCTTGAAGCCATCACTGAGGACGAGGTTGGTGGCGTTTGACCATCGCACCCTTGAGGAGGCTCTTAGCGCGGCATGTCGGCAGGAAGGAGAGATGGAGCAATATCTGGAAGAGAAGAAGGCTTCGCAGAAGAGGCCTGCAGCTCATTTCCAACGGTAGGATGGAAAGAAGGCGACGTACCAGTCCCCGCAGCGCCCAGTGGTAGACAACAGTTGTCAGGTACCTTCTCAGTGTTCCCCTAGTGGCAAGAAAGAGTGTCCTCAATGCAGAAGGGCACACGGTGGTACAGAGTGTTGGATGATGGCAGGAAAGTGCCTCAAGTGCGGGAGCAGCGAGCATAAGATCAAGGACTGCCCTAGACTTCAGCAGGGAGTCCAGCAACCAGCTTTAGCAGCAGCAGCGGCAGCAGCACCAGCTACCGGACGACCAGGAAGGCCTCGAGCCCAAGCTCGAGTGTTTGCGCTAGCACGTAAGGACGCCGAGCAGGCGGAGCATGTTACCGAAGGTACGGTTCTTTTCATGGGTGTGCACGCTCGGGTTTTATTTGATACGGGTGCTACTCACTCGTTCATTTCTGAGCAGTTTGCTAGGCAGTTAGCTTTAGAGTCAGATTAGAGTCTGAGGAATTAGTGGTCCCTTTGTCTGTGCACACACCTGCGGGTACGGTATCGACTAGGAAGTGCATTCCGTCGTTACCTATGTGCATTGAGGATAGAGTCCTAGATGGGTGTTTCTTCTTGCTAAAGATGAAGACTTCGATGCAATTCTTGGTTTGGATTGGCTAGAGGAGCACTATGCATTATTGGATTATCGTGGGAAGAAGATTGTTTTTCGTATTCCTGGTGAGGATGAGTTTTCACATCCATTGCCAAGGAACCTTGCGGGAAAGTTTGTTATCTCCACCATGAAGGCAATGAGAATGGTAGGCAAGGGTTGTGACGCTTTTCTTGCCCGCATGGTATTAGTACCAAAGGCTGATGAGTCACTTTCTCTTGAGGAGATAGATGTTGTACGGTAGTTTCCAGATGTCTTTCCCGATGACTTATCTGGATTGCCTCTGGTAAGAGAGATAGAGTTTACTCTAGAGTTGCTTCCAGGCACCTCTCCTATCTCGAAGGCCCCTTATCGAATGGCATCTGCAGAGTTAGCTGAGTTAAGGAAGCAGTTGCAAGATTTGCTAGATAAGAGATTTATACGCCCTAGTGTATCCCCTTGGGGCGCACCTGTATTGTTTGTAAGGAAGAAAGATGGGTCACTTAGATTATGCATCGATTATAGAAAGCTAAACCAAGTGACTGGAAAGAACAGGTATCCCTTACCTCGGATTGATGACTTATTTGACTTGCTGTAGAATGCATCGGTCTTTTCTAAGATCGGTTTGCGGTCTGGCTATCATCAGTTGAGGATTAGGAGTGAGGATGTGTCCAAGACGGCCTTTAGGACTCGTTATGGACATTATGAGTTTTTGGTTCTTCCGTTTGGTCTAACAAATGCCCCTGCAGCATTCATGGATCTCATAAATAGGGTGTTTAGGCCTTATTTAGATAGTTTTGTTGTGCTTTTCATCGATGATGTGTTGGTCTATTCTCCGGATGAGGCCACACACCGTCAACATTTGAGGGTTGTATTGGAAGTCCTTAGAGAGCACAAGCTGTATGCAAAATTCAGCAAGTGCGAATTTTGGTTGCACGAGATTCATTTCCTCGGGCATGTTATCTCCAGTGCTGGTGCAGCAGTTGATCCAACAAAGGTCCAGGCTGTATTAGATTGGGAGATTCCCAGGACCCCATCGGAGATTCGGAGTTTCCTTGGTTTGGTGGGTTATTATCGGCGATTTATTGAGGGATTCTCATCCATCGCCGCCCCATTAACTAAGCTAACCAGGAAGGGTGAGAAGTTTGTGTGGTCCGAGGAGTGTGAGAGTAGGTTTCAATTATTGAAGGCTAAGCTCACTTCTGCACCGGTATTGATTTTACATAGTGGTGATGAGGGCTTTTCCATCTATACGGATGCATCTCAGATTGGCCTTGGCTGTGTATTGATGCAGCAAGGAAGGGTAGTAGCATATGCTTCTCGCCAATTGAAGGAGCACGAGCGTAACTATCCGACTCATGATTTGAAGCTTGCGGCAGTGGTTCATGCCCTGAGGATCTGGAGGCACTATCTTTATGGTGTCAAGTTTGGGGTGTTCACTGACCACAAGAGCTTGAGGTATCTTTTCTCCCAAAAGGAATTAAACCTGAGGCAGAGAAGATTGATTGAGTTCCTGAAGGACTATGACTTCGACCTACAGTATCATCCTGGAAAGGCGAATGTTGTAGCGGATGCCCTTAGTAGGAAGAGGTCATCACTCTAGCAAGATTGGAAGATGTTGGAGGATGCAGCATGTGCGATGACTGAGTTAGAGCCATCATTGTGTCAGGCTTTTGTAGCTCAGTTGTCTATTAGGTCTTCGATGTTGGATGAGGTGATCGAGCAACAGAAGGCCGACCCTAGACTCCAAGAGTTGGTGGGCAAGGTAGGCATTGCTCGCGATGAGGATGGTGTGATTAGGTTCCATCACCGTGTGTGTGTTCCAGACATTGTAGATGTTCGTGAGCATGTTTTAGCAGAGGCTCATAGGTCTAGATTCTCTATTCATCCAGGTAACACTAAAATGTACCAGTATTTGAAGAGATCTTTTTGGTGGTCTGGCATGAAGAAGGATGTGGCAGCGTATGTGTGTAGGTGTTTAGTATGCCAGCAAAGGCCGAGCGACAGCGACCATCTGGTCTTATGCAGAAGATGGAAATCCCAATATGGAAGTGGGAAGCTGTCACTATGGATTTTGTAATGGGTTTGCCCAGATCTAGGAGGGGCAATGACTCGATTTGGGTAATAGTAGATAGATTCTCAAGACTGCGCATTTCTTGCCTATGAAGAAGAAGCAGTCGGTTGAGAGTTTAGCTAGATTGTATGTTAGTAGTATTATTAGATTGCATGGTGTGCCGAAGTCGATTATCTCAGATCGAAATCTGAGATTTACTTCGAGGTTGTGGAAGGGTCTTCAGGATGCTTTAGGTTCTGAACTAAAGCTTAGTTCAACGTTCCATCTCCAGACAGATGGACAGTCTGAGAGGACTATCCAGACGCTCGAGGATATGTTGAGAGCATGTGTGCTGGATTGGAAGGATGATTGGGAGCGTCATTTACCTCTTGTGGAGTTTGCATACAACAACAGTTTTCATGCAAGTATTGGTATGGCTCCATTTGAGGTGTTGTATGGTAGGCCTTGTAGATCTCCTTTATGTTGGGAGGAGACTGGTGATAGGCAGTTGATCAGTCCGGAGTTGGTTCAGGAGATTTCGGATAAGATCCAGCTGATTAGGAAGAACTTGTTGTGACACAGGATAGGCAGAAGAGTTATGCCGACAACAGAAGGAAGGATTTGGAGTTCGAGGTAGGTGAGCATGTCATTTTGAAGATATCGCCTACTCGAGGTGTAGTTAGATTTGACAGGCATGGTAAGCTAAGTCCTAGATTCATTGGCCCTTATGAGATTCTAAGACGATTGGGCAACGTGGCATATGAGCTAGCTTTACCCCCAGCGTTAGCTAGTGTTCATCCTGTTTTAATTGTATCTATGCTGAGGAAGTATGTCAGAGATCCATCTCATGTTATTAGCCACGAGCCAGTGGAGATCCAACTAGATCTATCTTATGTGGAGCAACCGGTAGCCATTCTTGACCGGAAGGTTTAACATCTCTGGAACAAGAGCATTGCGTCGGTAAAGGTGTTATGGTGCAACTTCTCGCGAGAGGAGGCTACTTGGGAACTTGAGGATGAGATGAAGAAGAAGTATCCTCAGCTGTTTAAGTAGTGTCGGTCTAACTTCGAGGTCGAAGTTTCTTTAAGGGGGAGAGGGTGTAAGGCCCTTGAATTTTACCCTCTTATATAAGTGTTTGATTGTGTGAAGAAATTATGCTTGTGTGTGTAGATATGTATATATAAACTAATTGAGTATTGTTGTAAATATCTATATATATTCTTATTGTGAATATTATTTATTTACATTGCATAAATAGTATTATTTTTAAAGTATACATTGTATATTTCATGTACATGCATTGAGCAAGTGTAATTTTCTGTAGTTTTTTTTTTTTAAAGTTCTGCCCAAACGACCTGTTGGTGTCAACATGAGTTGACGTTAATAGGCGTTAGTGGCCACATCGATGGATGCCAACTCAGGGCTGGTGGCCAATGATGTTGACGTTAACCTCCCAGATCTGTTGCATTTTCAGATCCAGAAATGCCCGCAATTTTATCGGCCCTTGTTTAGGAAACTGTACTCCAACGGTCATCTAGCCTACCTAAACGCGTCTCCGACCCCTAACCCTATAAAATACCCACTTTCTTGCCGGATCTGACCCTTTTTGGCTCTTGAGTCGAAAACCCTAACCTCTTGTGCGAAAACCGAAACATTGAGACTTTGGATCTGCAAACTCGGTGACATTTCGAGTGAACTACGACATCTGGAGGTTTTTCAGAACATCAAGGTGCATCTTCCCAACTCCGGCGTGCTTCAAAAATCATCACAGAAGCCAGATCGGGGAGGATTTGAAGGCTCTTTAGCTCAGGCCGAGGAGGGCTTCTTCAACTCATAACCTCATTTGTGCATTTTTTTAAAGGCAAGTAAACCATACCCGTTATCCATATATGCGTCTACTAGGTCCTAGGGAATTTTACAGATTTTAATCGTGTCCTGGAACCCCCTTTCTATTGGATTTTGGTGTTCAGTCTGTGTTTTGCACTGACAGGAACTTAACGGCAAGCCTTTCTGCCGTTAAGATCTGAGGTTAGCGGCCACCTTTGTTGCCGTTAACCAGGTAGGCAGCCACCTGTGTGCTGCTGAGTTCTTCAGGCAGTGACAGAGTTGTCTGCTGCTTTATAAAAGCTATTTCCAGATTTTCACACATTAGGATATATTGTAAAAATTATATGTTGTATAGTACCTTTATTGGATTAAGTCATGAAATTTTGTTGCATTTTCGTTAAGTGCTTTAATTATAAAAATTTCCTAAATTATCTGTTAGACAAGTTTTAATCTTGTTAAATATTGTTTATGTGGATTCGTGGTGAAATTGGATGTCAGGGAATTTCTGTAAGATATATACATGTATCAGGTCATACTATGGGATTTTGGCGAAATTTTGACTTCTGTGTAAATAGTTATAATTTCTGGAATATAGAATCGTGAACATTGAATTTTCTGTTTAAATTTCCCACAAAACATATGATGCATGATAATTGGCCAGAAATTTACTGTGATACCATGACTATTGGATACATGTAGTAAAGTGACTAAATGCATCTACAGTACTGTGAACCATGTGTAATTGAATTATTGATAATTATGCTGAATCATTGTCTTAATATCTATAAATTGTGTATAGTTCAGAAAAAAATATGAGATTTTGTATGTATGATGATTGACCTAAAATCAGTATGTAATTAACTTTTCATGCTAAATGGACGACAGTAGATATACATTTTGATTTTATGTGAGAAAATAACCAATTAATGCATGTTTAAATTGATTATTGTAAAAATTGTAAATTTCAGCATGATTAAGTCAGTGCTGGGTCTGTTCAAAACTGTAACCAATAGTATCATGCTAGGTAAACCTGAACCATGTGTATGTATGTGAAAATGGAAATTATCGTGTTAAAGGATGGGCAAATAGTATGTAATAAAATGAAAAATGTATAACTGTGCCATGGGTGACATTGTTACCTTAGAGGGCTGAGGAACTGTACCGTAGTAAAGTCCCTACGGGAAGGTTCATGTGTGTGAAATCCCATGGGCATTGGGATGAAATCCTGGAGGTGGACAAGTACCACTGGTTAGGGTGGAGAGTGCTTCTCCCGGTTCTGCGCAGTTAACCAAGATCTATCACTGTCTTGCCTAGGTGATAGGTATGTGAATGTGATGTGTGTGTGTCCTTCTAGAGGTGGTTTGGACTATGTGTCACAACATTAAATGAGATTAATGTGATTGTGTGCATGTGAAATGTGAATGTGAAAATTGTGTAAATGATCACGTGAATATGTGAACTAATGTGATAACATGTGAAATTGTGAATCATTACATGAATGTGTTTTATCCATGTCAAAACAGCAAGCTATTTATGTATATAATTTTGTTATATATGTGAGAATGACCATAGAATCCATGCTAGGAATATCTCTTCCATTATGTGTAAACTCCATGCTTAACTTGCCATTGTATTACAAGATGAATGTAATGAAATGTGACTTGAGTTAGCATGTTAAAGAATGTATAAAAAGCATGTAATATGTTTATTTTGTTGTGAAAAGAAATATAAAGCATGTACCCTGTGTCATATGATTGTAGAAATATCATGTTTAGGTTTTTAAAAGATTGCTTAAACCATGTTATAGGTATTGGTGGGTTGTTTAAAAGTAAAATGTCTATATGATGTATATATGTGTAATGTGCATGGATTTGCTTGCTGAGTCGTTTAGACTCACTCTTGCTTCGGCGTACAGGTGCAGGTATCTCTACTTCTTTTGAGGAGATAGTTAGGAGTAACTCGGAGCGAGAGTAAGAGATTTTGTGGAGATATCAACATTGTATTTTCTTTTCCATAGTATGTAATTGAGAAACTGATGTATTTGGAATGTGGACAATGTAATTTGTTTTAATTTCTCAGTTATGAAATGTTTAGTTTCTTTTTTGTTCTATATGGACTGTGGATAAAATCTGGATGATGGAATAAGATGTTTATATTCAGTTCTTTCTATTTCGCTGTTATATGTTTATATTTTTGTACATCTCAGCCTACTGAATGTGTTGGGTAAATGTCCCACTGTAGCGATGCTATCTATATCAACATGGGTTGGTATAACCGTACCGATATAAGGAGGGTCGTTACACCACAAGTCACAACCATCGCCCTGGCCGTGCTAGAAAAAATCGGAGGCCAATCGGATTAGTATTTCTAATTTTGGACCCCCAAACCTAAGTTCTTCATTTATAAACTAAACTAACTTGCTTAATGTGAATTTGAGCGTCGAGCTCAAACTGGGAGTTAGAATTGAATTCTGTCAATTTTCATAAGTAATAACCATCGCCCTAGCCGTGCTGGAAAAAATCGGAGGCCAATTGGATTAGTATTTCAAATTTTGGACCTCCAAAACTAGGTTCTTCATTTTTAAGCTAAAATAACTTGCTTAATGTAAATTTGAGCGTTGAGCTCAAACCGAGAGTCCGAATTGAACTCCGTCAGTTTTCACAAGTCACACTCATCGCCCCGATCGTGCTGGAACAAATCGGAGGCGGATTGGATTAGTATTTCTAATTTTGGACCCCCAAACCTAAGTTCTTCATTTATAAACTAAACTAACTTGCTTAAGATGAATTTGTGCATCGAGCTTAAACCGGGAGTCCGAATTGAACTCTGTCAGTCTTCACAAGTCACACTCATCGCCCCGACCGTGCTGGAACAAACCGGAGGTCAATCGGATGAGTATTTCGAATTTTGGACACCCAAAATTAGCTAAGTTTGTGAGACCCCAAATTTTTATTCATTTTATATTGTGCATGTAGTATTTACTTAATATGTATATAGTGTGTGTATTAAATTTGTGCATGTTATAATTGCTCATGTGCATATGTATGTATACTATTTTGTACATGGAATACTTATTTAAATCCCATGCATATTATATTTAAATGATGTTGTGTTTATAGTATCTAATTATTGATGTGCATATTATATTTAATTATTCCATACATATTGTATGTAATTGTATTGTGTACATATATGTATATGTGCATGTTTATACCGTACATATGATATTTATTTACTTTAGTGCACATTGAGTTGGTTGTGATGTAATGGCATAGCTATTTTGATGTATTTATGTGTTCTGGCCGGAATGCCAGTTGACGTCAACAAAAAGTGACGTTGATTTCATGTTGATGGCAACATGCATGTCGTTGACTGCATGGCCACCTGAGTCAATGTCCAGATCGATGGACGCTAACTCCATGTTGGCGGTAGCTTATGCTGACGCCTATTTCCCAGTTTTCTGTGATTTCAGATCTGGAAATGGCTACGTTTCCTCCGGTTCCAAGGTCAGCGGCAACAGATGGTGCCGTTAAACCCTGTTGGCCACCTTTGTGCCGCCGAGTTCGTCTGGGTTCACAAAACCCTAATTTTTACATTGTGTGATTGTATTCGGATTTGTGGTGGTCTATGCATGCTGTAAATTTATATGTTGTCAAGTACAGAGAGTAGGTCATATCATGAGGAGGTACCAAATTTCTGTTATTTGTTTTAATTATTAAAATTCCCGTAATTGAACTGTGAGCATAAAATGACCTTGTTTAATCTTGTAAAAATAGTTTTATTGTGAGATAGGAATTCATAATTTTTACATGATAGCATGATGACTGTTTTCAGGTTTCTGAAATGCTAGAACCGACTGTATGAATGTAGACCATGCTGAATGAGTTTCTTGGTGAAAAAGCATGATATATGTTTTAATTATTATAATTTGTGTACAAGTTCGAAATATCCAAAAAATTGAGACAAGATGTATTATCTGTTTGCAATCGGTGATAAAATTTTCGTCTTGTTTGGATGTTAGTAAGTATAGTTATTTATTTAAAAATGAATATTTGCCAAATTGAGCATATTAAATTTAGTTCTTGTATGATGCAATGATTGCAGCGTGATTAAGATTGTAGTATGAATTGTTTAAGTACTGTGACTAGTAACATTATGTTAGGAAAAACTGAAACATATGTGTGTGTTTAAGTGCATGAGCATGAAATGTGTAAACAATGTAATAATGTGTAATTATCTAAATGTGTGTGTGTAAAAGTGCTAAGTAGTGCATGTGAATAATGTAAATGAATGTAATAATTGTGATAATGTGCTTAATGTAAAAGTCAGCCGAGATTGACACTGCTACCATAGATGTCTAAGAGCCTACTATAGAAAAGTCCCTATGGGATGGCTCAACGTTTGTGTGATTATCCTAAGGGCATTAGGATGAAATCCTGGAGGTGGACAAGTACCACTGGTTAGGGTGGAGAGGGCTTCTCCCAGCTTTGCACAGTTACCTAGATTCGTCACTGCATTGCCTAAGTGACGAATATGTGATATGTGTATGTGTATGTGGTATGTGCTATGTGTTCCTCTAGATGGTGGTTAGGACTATGTGTCACGGCAAGTTAAGTGTAAAAGGTGTAACATGTGAATAATGTGTAAGTGACATGTGAATGTGGCACGTGGTAAGTGCAAGTGATGTGACATGTGAACGTGTAAGTGAAAGCTATGTGAAATGTGAAAGATGTGCAATGTGAAATTGTTAAATGAATGTGTTAGCATGTGAATAAGTATAAACCCATATGAATGTGTTTAATTCATGTCAAAATAGCAAGCAAAAGGTATGTGCATTGGTGTTAAATGCATGTGAAAATGATTAGAATCCATGCTAGGTATGCTATTTACTTTATATTTAATTCCATGCTTAAAGTATGTATAGTTACAAAAGGGTTTGAATGAGATTTAAATCTTGAAGCATGTACCATGTTTATCCTTTAGTGCAAGCGAATGTCAATGAGAGAGTAAGTGCATGTGAAAACAAAGATAAGAGTGCATATGTTCATATCATGCATGTATTAATATGATTAAGGTTAAATTTGATAGAACATTTAGTATCATGTTGTGTAGTTTAATATAATCCATGCGCAAGTCAAGAGAATATGATAAATTTTACATTAAAACAGCAAGCTAAATGTGTGATAAAATTTTATAATTGTATGAAGAATTGGTTAGAAATCATGCTAGGAGTGTCACGTACCTTGTACATATTTCCATGATTTAAATATTAGAATTGTGCAATGATTTGAGTAAAGTATGAGATCATGAAGCATGGTATACATATTGTACATGGAAAGCATGTTATAAAACATGCATGAATATGTTATTAATACGAATTATGATTGGCTATATGAATTGAGTTAATAAGCATGAATAGGAAGCATGTCTAAGTATATGTTTACTATCTATGAATTGCAATAAGCATGTGTTAGTTTAAAGCATGTGTAGGTTGTATGTATAGATGTTTAAGTATCATAAAGCATGTGCTATGTAAATTTAATTATTGTTTAGAAGATACCATGTGTTCCTTTTCATTTAATAGTTTAGCATGTGTGTAAGAATGTTGCCTTTAGATTGCTTGCTGGGTCTTTTTAAACTCATCCTTGCTTCGGCGTACAGGTGAAACAGGTGCCCCCATACTTGAGGAGAGCATAGCGAGGAATGTCGCCGAGCCCGAGGAGTAGTTTCGTGTCAGAGATTTCTTAGGAGTTGTACTTCTTTTCTTAGTATGAACATTGTTATTTCATATGGACAATGTTATAATGTACTTTTATTTGGAAATGTAATAATGTGGACTTTGTTATTTCTAATTGCTATATAGACTGTGGAATGATGTGATGATGATGGAATAAGATGAGTTAGTTCTTTCTTTTATTCCGTTGTACTTATTGTTATTCATGTACATATCAACCTATCGTTTAGTGTTGGGTTAATATCCAACTGTAATGACGCCCTTTGTACCGATGAGGATTGGTATAATCATATGAGTATGAAGAGGGTCATTACAAAGTTCTTCCTTTTTAAACCTAAGCTCTTGATTTTTAAACTAAACTAACTTGCTTATGATGAATTTGAGCGTCGAGCTCAAACCGGGAGTCCGAATTGAATTCCGTTAGATTCCACAAGTCACAACCATCGCCCTAGCGATGCTGGAAAAAATCGGAGGCCAATCGGATTGGTATTTCGAATTTTGGACCCACAAACCTAAGTTCTTCATTTTTAAACTAAACTAACTTGCTTAATATAAATTTGAGCGTCGATCTCAAACCGGGAGTCCAAATTGAACTCCGTCAGTTTTCACAAGTCACACTCATCGCCCCAACCGTGCTGGAACAAATCAGAGGCTGATTGGATTAGTATTTTAATTTTGGACCCTCAAACCTAAGTTCTTCATTTTTAAACTAAACTAACTTGCTTAAGATGAATTTGTGCATCGAGCTCAAACCGAGGGTCCAAATTGAATTCCGTCAGTCTTCACAAGTCACACTCATCGCCCCGACCGTGCTGGAACAAACCGGAGGTTAATCGGATGAGTATTTCAAATTTTGGACGCCCAAACTTAGCTAAGTTTGTGAGACCCCGAATTTTTATTCATTTTATATTGTGCATGTAGTATTTACTTAATATGTATATAGTGTGTGTATTAAATTTATGCATGTTATAATTGCTCATGTGCATATGTATGTATACTATTTTGTACATGGAATACTTATTTAAATCGCATGCATATTATATTTAAATGATGTTGTGTTTATAGTATCTAATTATTGATGTGCATATTATATTTAATTATTCCATACATATTGTATGTAATTGTATTGTGTACATATATGTATATATGCATGTTTATTCCGTACATATGATATTTATTTACTTCAGTGCACATTGAGTTGGTTGTGATGTAATGGCATAGCTATTTTGATGTATTTCTGTGTTCTGGCCGGAATGCCAGTTGACGTCAACAAAAAGTGATATTGATTTCATGTTGACGGAAACATGCATGCTGTTGACTGCATGGCCACCTGAGTCGACGTCCAGATCGATGAACGCTAACTCCATGTTGGCGGTAGCATATGCTGACGCATATTTCCCAGTTTCTGTGATTTCAGATCCAGAAACGACTATGTTTCCTCTGGTTCCAATTTAGGAAACCCATCTAAAATCGTAGGGAACCAACCCTAATGCGTATCCAACCCACCTAGCTCTATAAAATCACCTTGTTTCAACCGAGTTAAGTCTTTTGGTTCTTTGGAGAAGGTAGGGCTTCTGTGAAGAAAAGCTGTTATTTGGAGAGCTGGATCCGGCGACTGGAAGGGTTTTCTGGAGATCTGCACCGAATGGAGGATAGTTCATACATCAAGGAACCTTACCCAACTTCGAGGATCGACCTACATCGACAGGAAGGACCAAATCTGGAGTGGTTTTGAGCACCTTCTTGGCTAGACCGAGGAGGGCTTCTTCAAGTTAATTTGATCATTGTGGATTTATTTCAAGGCAAGTAATCGAGGGATTGCATCCCTACTAATGTCCCCTTAGGTGCTAGTATTTTTGTGGATTTTTATTCGAGTCCTGGAACCCCCATTTATTCTGTGTTTGTGAGTTTTGTCTGCACTTTTGTAGACATGAACTTAACGGCAATATTTGCTGCCGTTAAGGTCAAAGGTCAACGGCAACAGATGGTGCCGTTAACCCCTGTTGGGGGCCACCGTTATGCCGCCGAGTTCGTCTGGGTTCACAAAACCCTAATTTTTACATTGTGTGATTGTATTCGAATTTGTGGTGGTCTATGCATGCTATAAATTTATATGTGGTCAAGTACAGAGAGTAGGTCATATCATGAGGAGGTACTGAATTTTTGTTATTTGTGTTAATTATTAAAATTCCCGTAATTGAACTGTGAGCATAAAATGACCTTGTTTAATCTTGTAAAAATTATTTTGTTGTGAGAAAGGAATTCATAATTTTTACATGACAGCATGATGACTGTTTTCAAGTTTCTGAAATGCTAGAACTGACAATATGAATGTAGACCATGCTGAATGAGTTTCTTGGTGAAAAAGCATGATATATGTTTTAATTATTATAATTTGTGTACAAGTTTAAGAAATCCAAAAATTGAGAACATGATGTATTATCTGTTTGCAATGAGTGATAAAATTTTCGTCCTGTTTGGATGTCAGTAAGTATAGTTATTGATTTCAAAATGAATATTTTCCAAATTGAGCATATTAAATTTAGTTCTTGTATGATGCAATGATTGCAGCGTGATTAAGATTGTAGTATGAATTGTTTAAGTACTGTGACTAGTAACATTATGTTAGGAAAAATTAAAACATGTGTGTGTGTTTAAGTGCATGAGCATGAAATGTGTAAACAATGTAATAATGTGCAATTATCTAAATGTGTGTGTGTAAAAATGCTAAGTAGTGCATGTGAATAATGTAAATGAATGTAATAATTGTGATAATGTGCTTAATTTAAAGTGAGCCGAGATTGACACTGCTACCATAGAGGTCTAAGAGCCTACTATAGAAAAGTCCATATGGGATGGCTCAACGTTTGTGTGATTATCCTAAGGGCATTAGGATGAAATCCTGGAGGTGGACAACTACCACTGGTTAGGGTGGAGAGGGCTTCTCCCAGTTCTGCGCAGTTACTTAGATTCGTCACTGCATTGCCTAAGTGACGGATATGTGATATGCGTATGTGTATGTGATATGTGCTACGTGTTCCTATAGATGGTGGTTAAGACTATGTGTCACGGCAAGTTAAGTGTAAAAGGTGTAACATGTGAATAATGTGTAAGTGACATGTGAATGTGGCACGTGGTAAGTGCAAGTGATGTGACATGTGAATGTGTAAGTGAAAGCTATGTGAAATGTGAAAGATGTGCAATGTGAAATTGTTAAATGAATGTGTTAGCATGTGAATAAGTATAAACCCATATGAATGTGTTTAATTCATGTCAAAACAGTAGGCAAAAGGTATGTGCATTGGTGTTAAATGCATGTGAAAATGATTAGAATCCATGCTAGGTATGCTATTTACTTTATGTTTAATTCCATGCTTAAAGTATGTATATTTACAAAAGGGTTTGAATGAGATTTCAATTTTGAAGCATGTACCATGTTTATCCTTTAGTGCAAGCGAATGTCAATGAGAGAGTAAGTGCATGTGAAAACAAAGATAAGAGTGCATATGTTCATATCATGCATGTATTAATATGATTAAGGTTAATTTTGATAGAACATTTAGTATCATGTTGTGTAGTTTAATATAATCCATGCGCAAGTGTCAAGAGAATATGATAAATTTTACATTAAAACAGCAAGCTAAATGTGTGATAAAATGTTATAATTGTATGAAGAATTGGTTAGAAATCATGCTAGGAGTGTCACGTACCTTGTACATATTTCCATGATTTAAATATTAGAATTGTGCAATGATTTGAGTAAAGTATGAGATCATGAAGCATGGTATACATATTGTACATGGAAAGCATGTTATAAAACATGCATGAATATGTTATTAATACGAATTATGATTGGCTATATGAATTGAGTTAATAAGCATGAATAGGAAGCATGTCTAAGTATATGTTTACTATCTATGAATTGCAATAAGCATGTGTTAGTTTAAAGCATGTGTAGGTTGTATGTATAGATGTTTAAGTATCATAAAGCATGTGCCATGTAAATTTAATTATTGTTTAGATGATACCATGTGTTCCTTTTCGTTTAGTAGTTTAACATGTGTGTGATGTGTGTAAGTATGTTGTTTTTAGATTACTTGCTCGGTCTTTTTAGACTCATCCTTGCTTCGGCGTACATGTGAGACAGGTGCCCCCATACTTGAGGAGAGCATAGCGAGGAATGTTGCGGAGCCGAGGAGTAGTTGCTTGTCGGAGATTTCTTAGGAGTTGTACTTCTTTTCTTAGTATGAACATTGTTATTTCATATGGACAATGTTATAATGTACTTTTATTTGGAAATGTAATAATGTGGACTTTGTTATTTCTAATTGCTATATAGACTGTGGAATGATGTGATGATGATGGAATAAGATGAGTTAGTTCTTTCTTTTATTCCGTTGTACTTATTGTTATTCATGTACATATCAACCTATCGTTTAGTGTTGGGTTAATATCCCACTGTAATGACGCCCTTTGTACCGATGAGGATTGGTATAATCATACCAGTATGAAGAGGGTCGTTACAGAGTTCTTCCTTTTTAAACATAAGTTCTTCATTTTTAAACTAAACTAACTTGCTTAAGATGAATTTGAGTGTCGAGCTCAAACTGGGAGTTTGAATTAAATTCCGTCAGATTCCACAAGTCACAACCATCGCCCTAGCCATGCTGGAAAAAACAGGAGGCCAATCGGATTTGTATTTCGAATTTTGGACCCACAAACCTAAGTTCTTCATTTTATAACTAAACTAACTTCCTTAATATAAATTTGAGCGTCGAGCTCAAACCGGGAGTCCGAATTGAACTCCGTCCGTTTTCACAAGTCACACTCATCGCCCCGACTGTTCTGGAACAAATCGGAGGCCGATTGGATTAGTATTTCTAATTTTGGACCCCCAAACCTAAGTTCTTCATTTTTAAACTAAACTAACTCGCTTAAGATGAATTTGAGCATCGAGCTCAAACTGGGAGTCTGAATTGAATTCCGTCAATTTTCACAAGTCACAACCATCGCCCTAGCCGTGCTAGAAAAAATCAAAGGCCAATCGGATTAGTATTTCGAATTTTGGACCCCCAAAACTAATTTCTTCATTTTTAAGCTAAAATAACTTGCTTAATGTAAATTTGAGTGCCGAGCTCAAACCGGGAGTCCGAATTGAACTCCATCAGTTTTCACAAGTCACACACATCGCCCCGATCGTGCTGGAACAAATCGGAGGCCGATTGGGTTAGTATTTCTAATTTTAGACACCCAAACCTATGTTCTTCATTTTTAAACTAAACTAACTTGCTTAAGATGAATTTGAGCGTCGAGCTCAAACTAGGAGTCCGAATTGAATTCCGTCAGTTTTCACAAGTTACAACCATCGCCCTGGCCGTGCTAGAAAAAATCGGAGGCCAATCGGATTAGTATTTCAAATTTTGGACCCCCAAACCTAAGGTCTTCATTTTTAAGCTAAACTAACTCACTTAATGTGAATTTGAGCGTCGAGCTCAAACAGGGAGTTCGAATTGAACTCTGTCAGTTTTGGAAAAAGGGGCAAAACCACTTCTCTAGGCTCGGGCCATTCCTTAAGATCACGACGGCCCGATCCGCCGTGCCCTCAGACAGGGTTGCGACACCAGAACCTATCGCGACCTGAACGAGACAGGTCAACTGGTCGCGACCTGACCCCCGGGTCACCCCAAAAGACGGTTCAGCTTGTCGCGGCCTGTCCATGCGTCGCGATGGCCTCAATGCGGCCCGCTTGTGCATCGCGACTTGATTGCGGCCTTTAAGCTCGTCGCGACCTAATCCCTGAATGCACCGATTAGCCCTGTCGCGACTTGAACATGACAGAGGCCGACGTCGCCACCTTAGTAATGCGACCAGAACATAAGATTTGCAAATATGACCCTATCTTTATGTCAATTTGACCATGTTTAATTGTGGACATGCTAGATAATAACTTGTTAAATAATAATGAGCATTATTACATGGATTTAATTAAACTAAAATCTATATGCACAACCATAATTGTTCTCTTGATTCATCTACACTTACACACACTTAACCATCATGTTTGACATTAAACCTTGTTAAATTATTCAATAATATATATGGTAATTTAGCGAAATAAATTACTAAATTCCCTATTTAAATAATTACACTTGTCTTCGATTCACTTGCGCGTTTTATACACCGTTATCATTTACCCTCGACCTTCGAGCACTCGAAGCACGACGGGCCAGTTTCTACACACTCTCTTGGCATGGACCACCTCTCCACCGGGAAGACTCTTGACTGGACCAGGGAATCCTTGTCAAGGCCTCTGTAAGTCTTGTTGGCTTTGGCTCACATCCTTAAACGACGAGCTGGTTGTACCTTAAAACCCGTTACACCCTAGGGATCAGTACGATCCAAACGGCCTTAGTGAGTTCTCTCATACCTTGTGATCATGCCAGACCATTTAGCCTGTGTTCATAGCATGGCTAGTGGGCGGTTGTGACTTCTACCAGACTACCGGTACCTGACCTGGTGCCGCACAACTATTGCTATCGTTATTGAACGTTGTTTTACGATTGTACCCTTATCTCATCTACTATCTCGTTGCTCTCATCTGTTTACGTTCACTCTATACTCTCATCTATTTTGTCTATTGCTCTCATCTATTCTTGGTACTCTATTTGGCCATACAATTGATGGTCTAAAAGAACAAACAAGTGCTATAGGGCCCGATCTGGTCCTGGAGAGAGCTCCCGAAGAGCGCTATTTCCTTGCAAGGGTTACATGATCAGGATGCATACGACATGCTTCCAGTTCCATTTAATACTATAACAATTAATCGTTGTCAATCAGAGTGCTATCTATTCAAGTGCTATTATCGTTACATGGCCATTCTATTATTGTTATCGTTGTCCTATACAAGTGCTATTACTCTCGTGCTATCATTACTTTCTCTACATGACTATACTCTTTCGTTACCATGACAATTAAGACATTAATTATTTAAAGCATGCTTGTTCTCATGAGATATTAAGTCCTATTGGGCATTTTTCGCTCATCCTGCGTATTTTATTTCATGTGTTCAGGTGAGTCGGATGGATATGACCACACCAACGAGGATGGGATTGATGAGGACGTTGCTCAGGAGTGACCCGATCAGCTATCATGGCATAGTAGTTAGTTAATCTAGTAGTCAATCAGTCAGTATGTATTAGTTTGATTTTTAATAAAGTACTTTGGGCCCTATTTTTGGCTCTGATACGTTGATGTAATAGTTAGTTCATGAAGTTGATGAGTTATTAGTGATTGTAATGGAGGTTGGTGGATTATTAATGAAATTGGAGTTTATTTGGTATTATTCCATTCGTGCAATGGTTTGTTATTTATTTCTCGCTCTGTACTATTTAATAACTGTAATTTCACTCCGATATTCTGCGTCGGGGCGTTACAGTTTTGTGGTATCAGAGCCTAGGTTATTCTTAAGTATAGGATGATCTAGATTTGACCTGCCTCGACTTAGAGTCTAATTCCGTACCTATGTGAGATGGGTAGAACCAAGGGTAATAAGATAAAATGAACTCACACACGCACAAACTTAGTGCAAACTCAATATCATATATTTTAATTCTCTTTTGAAGGAACTTAAAACACAACAATGACAGTGGAGCGTGCTCAACTCCGTGACATGAAGCAAACCATACAGCAGCTGACTCAGGCATTGCTTCAGGCTACTGGAGCCAATAACAACAATAACCGTGGTGCTGGAGACTTGCACCAGAATTTCTGCAACTTGAACCCGCCTCGATTCAGTGGGACCACTGACCCTGACGAGGCAGAAAATTGGCTAAAAGAGATTGAACGCATTTTCCGCGTTATGCAGTGCGCGGATGGTGACAAGCTATTACTAGCAACATTCCAGCTTGAAAGGGACGCCCGTGCGTGGTGGGAGTCCATTGAAGCTACAAGGGCAGATGCACAATTCACATGGAATGAGTTCAAGGAGCATTACAACTCTAAGTATTTTTCAAAACGAGTCCAAGAAAGGAAAGCCTCTGAACTTACACCCTCAAGTAGAGGAATCTCACTGTGGCTGAGTATGAAGCTCAGTTCTCTCAGTTGGCGCGCTATACCAATCACCTGGTAGGCACTGAAAGAATGAAGGCAAAGCGCTTTCTTAATGGACTCAGGCCCGCGTATATCACACAGCTGGCACCTATGGACATTCAAACTTATCCAGAAATGGTTAGAAGGGCACAATTACTGGAAGATGTGACTGACCTCACTGATCGCATCAAGGGAAGAATGGTCAAGAAGGAGCAGACTTGATCTGTATGCCTATGGAAGGCTACAATGTAATTCTGGGATCCGATTGGCTATCCACGTATGAGGCTATCATGGATTGTAAAAGAGGGAAAACTTCCTTGAGTGAATTCCTTAAATTGACCTTTACGGGACGTAGACACAAGAGGCATTTGTCTCTTATCTCTGCTATAAAAGCACAAAACATGATAAGAAAGGGTTATGTGGCATTTCTTGCCACAATTGTAGTTGAGAAGAAAGCAACTAAGATATCAGACATTCATATAGTGCAATAATATCCTGATGTGTTTCCCGATGAGCTACCAGGCATTCCACAAGAGAGAGATGTGAATTTCTCAATTGATCTCATACCTAGAGCTGCACCGGTATCACGCCAACCCTACAGAGTGTCCCCCGTTGAATTGAAAGAGTTGAAAGAGCAATTAATGGAACTGCTGAAAAAAGGTTTTATCAGACCGAGTACTTCTCCTTGGGGAGGACCAGTGTTGTTCGTCAAGAAGAAGGACGGATCTATGTGGCTATGTATCGACTACAGGCAGCTGAACAATCTCACTATCAAAAACAAATATCCTCTGCCTCGTGTCGATGAATTATTTGATCAGATATCAGAAGCTAAATATTTTTCTAAGATTGACCTTAGATTGGGATATCATCAGATGAGAATAAAGGATGCTGACATTTACATGACAACTTTCAGGAGCAGGTACAGTCATTACGAATTTATAGTCATGCCTTTTGGACTAGCCAATGCTCCTGTAGCTTTTATGCAACTGATGAACAACATCTATCAGCCCTACCTCGACAAGTTCATCGTGGTCTTTATTGATGATATTCTCATATACTCCAAGACCAAGGAAGAGCATGAGGAGCATCTGAGGATGGCTCTGCAGATTTTGCAGGACAACCAACTCTACGCCAAATTGGGCAAGTGTGAATTCTGGCTCGAGAAGGAGTCATTCCTAGGCCATGTTATTTCCAAGGATCGTATTGCTGTCGATCCTTCCAAGGTTGAAGCTGTGCTAAATTGGGAAAGACCGACTAATGTCACAGAGATCAGAAGCTTTCTTGGACTGACTAGATACTACAGGCGATTCATAAAAGACTTCTCCAAGATAGCTGTACCTCTTACGCGTCTTACGCGGACAAAGAACCCCTACGTCTGGAGTAAGGAGTGCGAGAAGAGCTTCCAGACCCTGAAGTAATTATTGACATCTGCACCTGTCCTCACGTTACCAGTTAAGGGCGAAGGATTCTCAGTCTACACTGATGCATCTGGAATCGGTTTAGGCTGTGTGTTAATGCAGAATGAAAAGGTGATAGCTTATTCTTCAAGGCAGCTGAAGCCACATGAAGTCAACTATCCTGTCCATGACTTAGAGCTAGTCGCGGTGGTATTTTCACTCAAGATCTGGAGGCATTACCTATATGGGGAGCAATTTATTGTCTACTCCGACCACAAGAGCTTGAAGTACCTATTCTCTCAAAAGGAGCTTAATATGAGACAAAGAAGATGGATGGAGTATCTGAAGGACTTTGATTTCAATATCCAATATCACCCAGGCAAAGGTAATGCAGAAGCTGATGCACTTAGTAGGAAGCCAGTAGCTTCATTATCGTGTTTAGTCATGGGCGAGATGCAATTGTTAGAACAGTTCGCCACTCTGGATCTAAACATCGAGAGGAGAAGTGATAAGATGATAGTGGCTAATCTAAGAGCTCAACCCGACATCTTTGTCGAAATCAAAGAGCAACAGGCAAATGATCCGTTTCTAGTTAGTGTCAGGGAGACCATAGCTGGCAAGCCGGATTTCTCCATCGCTAAAGATGGGAGAATATTATTACACGGCAGGACATGCGTGCCTGACAATGAGGAGCTGAAAAGGAAGCTAATGGATGAAGCCCACAAGACCAAGTATACCATACACACAGGCGTAACCAAGATGTACCAGGACATGAAAAGGTCATTTTGGTGGCCAAACATGAAGCGTGAGGTGGTTGAGCATGCCGCACATTGCGTCACCTGTCAACAGGTAAAAGCTGAACACCGTCGTCCTGCGGGTGTACTCAGACCCCTGGACATACCTGAATGGAAGTGGGAAAGCATCGGCATGGATTTCATCATGGGTTTACCCCGAACTCGTGGTGGACTCGATACTATATGGGTCATTGTGGACCGTTTGACTAAGTTTGCACATTTCCATGCAATTAAGAGTACATGGAGTGTGGATGTACTTGCAGCACTGTATGTAAAAGAAATAGTAAGATTACATGGATTTCCCGTGTCCATTGTCTCAGATCGTGACCCCAGATTCACTTCTAGATTCTGGAAGGGACTTCAGACTACATTGGGCACTAAGCTCAATTTCAGCACTGCCTTCCACCCACAGACGGATGGACAGACAGAAAGGGCGAACCAGATAGTGGAAGACATGCTACATGCCTGCACTATATATTTTGAAGGGTATTGGAATGAACAACTATCCCTGTTTGAATTCGCCTACAACAACAGTTATCAAGCGAGCATTAAGATGGCACCATTTGAAGCGCTGTACGGCAGAAGCTGTAGATCACCAGTGTGTTGGAATGAAGTAGGTGAACAACAATGGTTGGGACCAGATATGGTGCAGAGCACTAGCAGCGATATATAGATTATCCGAGACAGGATTAAGGTAGCTCAGTCCAGGCAGAAGAGCTATGCTGATAAAAGAAGAAGGGACTTAGAATTTCAAGCCTGAGATCATGTGATGCTCAAAGTATCCCCGACCCAAGGATTTCAAAGGTTTTGGATGAAAGGCAAGCTAAGGCCGCGATTCATAGGTCCGTTTGAAGTGTTGGATAGAGTTGGCGAGGTGGCATACCGACTAGCACTACCTCCCTAGTTCTCCACCGTACACAACGTATTTCATGTGTCAATGCTGAGGAAATACGTGGATGACCCGTCACACGTAATCAGCTATGATGATATTATTTTGAACAAAGACATGACCTATGAAGAAAGACTGGTGAAGATATTGGACAAGAAGATGCAACAGCTTCGGAATCGATCCATACCCGTGGTCAAGATACTGTGGAGAAATCATGAAGTGGAAGAGGACACGTGGGAGCCCGAAGCAACCATGCGACTAAATTATCCGGAGCTATTCGGTAATTTATTCTTCCTCTTACGATCTTATGAATTTGGGGACCAAATTATTTTTAAGAGGGGGAGGATATAGTATCCTTGATTTTCAAAATCCAAATAAAATAAAATTTTTATTTTTATAAGTGAGATAAATATATTTAATTAGAAAAAAGAGAGAATAAATGGAATAAAAGGAAATTAAAGTAATACCCATTAAGCTAAATTAGAAATGGGTTGTATAAAGGACCCAAGCATGAAAGAATAGGCCCAAATATGAAGAGCCCATTATGGAAGGGAAGTAATTAAGAGAAATTCGTAACTAATTAATTAATAAATAGAAAGTGGTTAAAATAACTATTAAAACAAGTCAAATCTATCCTAAAAAGAGTCCTATACCTACCCTAAACCTTTACCCACGAAATTAGATCTGTTCCCAACCTTAATTAGGAGATAAATGTAAGGAGAGAAAGAGATAAATAAGAAAATTCGAATTATTAAGGAAAGAAGAGAGTTTTAGGAAAGAAGGACTCTTAAACCAAGCCATACACAACCCAATTCGGCCCTAACACCCTCTAGATCGTTTTTGGAGTTCTAGAGGCCGAAGGTGAAGGTTGTGGACGCAAGGAGCAAGGAGAGGAGGGCTTGGAGCTAGGGTTTTTCTCTCTTTTCTTCGTCACCAAACAAGGGTTTCCATTTCACCACGAAAAAGGCAGGCAATCTCTCAAGCTAAACTTGTGTAAAAATTACCCTAGGTAGTCTTCATGATCTCTTTCAAAAGCCCTCTGGTTTCGCTCTATTTCGTTCACCCATGAGGGAGAATTAATTCCTTGAAACCCTGTCATATCCATGTACCCGACCCTTCATGTTTGCTTACAAACCCTGTACATACTTGACCCCATACCATGCGAAAATTCTCATAAATACTACATCATGTTAGCTTTCAAATGCCCCTAGTTTCCCTAATTTTCATCATGTATCCATCGCTAATTAATTCTTTGATCTATGACTATGCATGTTTAGGTTAACGAAATGTAACCTAGTCAAAGGTTGCTCTATACATGACTATTTTCTAATTAATCATGATCAGTGATAGATTTCCATGTCTCTTGTCATTTAAAATTAGTTTCATACATTTTGGATCACTATGAGATTTTATAACGAATTTTGAATAGCCCTGTGTCATGTAGACCCACCTGGAAAAAGGGGCAGAACCACTTTTCTGGGCTCGGGCCACTCCCTGAGATCGCGATGGCGCGATCCGCCGTGACCTTAGAGAGGGTTGCGACACCAGGACCCATCGCGACCTGAACGCGACAGGTCGACTGATCGCGACCTGACCCCCGGGTCACCCCAAAAGCTTGTTCAGCTTGTCGCGGCCTGTCCGTGCGTCGCGATGGCCTCAACGCGGCCCGCCTGTGCGTCGCGACCTGATCCCTGAACGTGCCAGTTAGCCCTGTCGCGACCTGAACGCGACAGAGACCGACATCGCGACCTCAGTAATGCGACCAAAACATAAGATTTGCAGATATGACCCTATTTATATGTCAATTTGACCCTGTTTAATTGTGGACATGCTAGATAATAACTTGTTAAATAATAATGAGCATTATTACATGGATTTAATTAAACTAAAAGCTATATGCACAACCATACTTGTTCTCTTGATTCATCTACACTTACACACACTTAACCATCATAATTGTCATTAAACCTTGTTAAATTATTCAATAATATATATGGTAATTTAACAAAATAAATTACTAAATTCCCTATTTAAATAATTACACTTGTCTTCATTTCACTTGCGCGTTTTATACACCGTTATCATTTACCCTCGGCCTTCGAGCACTCGAGGCACGACGACCAGTTTCTACACACTCTCTTGGCATGGACCACCTCCCCACCGAGAAGATTCCTGACTAGACCAGGGAATCCTTGTCAAGGCCTCCATAAGTCTTCTTGGCTTTGGCGCAAGTCCTTAGCCGACGAGATGGTTGTACCCTAAAACCTGTTACACCCTAGGGATCAGTACAATCCAAACGACCTTAGTGAGTTCTCTCTTACCTTGTGATCATGCCAGACCAATTAGCCTATGTTCATAGCACGGCTAGCGGGCGGTTGTGACTTCTACCAGACTGCCTGTGAGGCCCCCGAATTTTATTCACTCTATATTCTATGTATATGATGTTTGTTGTTCTTGCTTATATGGTGTGTATCAAATTGTGCATAATATAATTATTTAATTACTCATGTGTATATGTGTATGTATATACATTATTTTTTGTGGATGAGTGCTTAGCTAATTTTATACATCATAGTACATATTTAAATCCTACGTATATTGAATTTAAGAAGTGTGGTGCATATAATATGTAATTATTGCTATACATTATATATATATGTTATTTTATGCATGTTACCTTTAATTGAGATTAGTATAAGTTATATTCAAATAAATAATATGTAATATATGTAGTTTATATGGTTAAGGTATATGTATTTATTTTGCACATATCAAATTGTTGTGATGAAAGTGTGCGATTATTTTAATGTTTGGTTGTGTTTCTCGCTGAAGTGCCCTGTTGGCGGCCAGATCCACTACCGCCAACTGACAAGCACAATACTTGGCGTCCAGATCGATGGACGCCAAGTCACTGTTGGTGGCACAAGGCCTAGACGCCAACTCCAAGTTGACTCCACAAGATGTTGACGTCAAGTTCCCTGTTGTGTAACAGTTCCAGATTTGTTAACGCTCACGTTTTGGCCGGTTTCAGTTTAGGAAAGTCTTGAATAACCGTAGGGAACCTACCCTATTGCCTAACCAACCTACCCAACTCTATAAAACACTCACCTTAGGGCGAAGGGAAGTCTTTTTACTCTTATGAAACCCTAGCAACAGTGGTGGAGAAAAGCTGATGTTTGAAGGGATAGATCCGGCGACTGGAAGGTTTTCCCAGGGATTTGCAACAACTGGGAGATAGCCTATACATAGGAGAAGAAGTCCCAACTCCGAGGAACCATCTTCATCAACAGGAGAACTAGATCTGACGAGAGTTTAAGCACCTTCTTGGCAGGGCCGAGGAGGGCTTCACCGGCAAATCTAGATCCTTTTTTAGATTTTTCCCAGGCAAGTAGCTTAAGATCTCAATCCATAGACTTGTCCTCTAGGGTTTTCATATTTTTAAGGATTTTTCCTCGTGTCCTGGAACCTCCAATTTCCCCTTTGTATTGAGTGTTGTCTGCATAATGTGCTGGCAGGAAGTTGGCGGCAGCATCTGCTGCAGTCAAGATCTTGAGTTGGAAGCAAGGGATTGTGCAGTTAACTTTTGACGGCGATATCCCTTGTAGTCAAGTTCTTCATGGTTTTTAGAAATGTTGTTTGATCTATTTAATGTGTTTATTGGACTTCCGAGTATATGTGCATGCTGTAATTTTGTGTGTAGTCAAATGTGATCAGTAGGTCATATCATTAAAATCCAACAAATTTCTAAGTATGATAGTAATTAGAAGAATTTCTGTTAAATGAGAATAACTAAGTTTTGACTGTGAAAAATTCAGATTAAATAGTTTTATGCATGTTATGGATTAAGGAAATTTTTGTAATCTTGAAATGATTGTTCTCATGTTTTAGATCTTCTAGAACAACCATATCACTGTAAACCATACTTAAATGATTTTTCATAGTAATTCCATGTAAACTGTGTTAATTAATAAAAATAGTGTTTATACTCCAAAAATTATGAAAATTTTCAGATATGTTTCCTGTGTTGTGTCTGGACTGTGGTTAACATTTTGTAGAATTCTATGTACTGTACAGGGTTCTATTAATTTTAGAGTGCTTTTACAACATGATATGATAGATTTAATATAGAATAAGTATGCATGTTGAATGTATATTTTTTCAGACATTTTGATGAAGTAGTACCACGGTGTGCATGTTTTATACCTGTGAGAATGAATATTTACTATCTACCATGTTCAAATGAAATATCTTGAAATTGCCTAAATCTTGTAAAATTAAAATAGTTTTCTGCTTCAAAACTTCTGATAAATTACAGATATATCCCTTGTGCTATATTCATCTTGTGGTTAAATTTGACATTATTCTGAGCTCTCTGCATATTTCTATGATTTTCTGAATGATAAATGCATATAGAAATCAATGGACATGATACTGTATATGCATCTTGAATTTGGATAAAAATAGTACCATGATACGTTGCTGCTTCACAGTAGGATTTGATTGCAGAACTAAGAAATATGATAGTGATAATGGTTTTGTCATCTTATAATTATGCATGAATATACAAAAGAGTATGATATAGTTATATGAAAATGTTAGTTCGTGTGATATTTCATCTTGCATGAATAATATATATTATGATTTTATGCATGTTACCTTTAATTGAGATTAGTATAAGTTATATTCAATAAATAATATGTAATATATTTAGTTTATATGGTTAAGGTATATGTATTTATTTTGCACATATCAAATTGTTGTGATGAAAAGTGTGCGATTATTTTAATGTTTGTTGTTGTTTTCTGGCTGAGTGCCCTGTTGGCGGCCAGATCCACTGCCACCAACTGCCAGCACAGTACTTGGCGTCCAGATCGATGGACGCCAAGTCACTGTTGGTGGCACAAGGCCTAGACGCCAACTCTAAGTTGACTCCACAAGATGTTGACGTCAAGTTCCCTGTTTTGTAACGGTTCCAAATTTGTTAACGCTTGCATTTTGGCCGGCTTCAGTTTAGGACAGTCTTGAATAACCGTAGGGAACCTACCCTATTGCGTAACCAACCTACCCAACTATATAAAACACTCACCTTAGGGCGAAGGGAAGTCTTTTTACTCTTGTAAAACCCTAGCAACAGTGGTGGAGAAAAGCTGATGTTTGAAGGGATAGATCCGGCGACTGGAAGGTTTTCCCGGGGATCTATAACAACTGGGAGATAGCCTATACATAGGAGAAGAAGTCCCAACTCCAAGAAATCATCTTCATCAACAGGAGAACCAGATCTGACAAGAGTTTGAGCACCTTCTTGGCAAAGCCGAGCAGGGCTTCACCGGCAAATCTAGATCCTTTTTTAGATTTTTCCTAGGCAAGTAGCTTAAGATCTCAATCCATAGACTTGTCCTCTAGGGTTTCCGTATTTTTAAGGATTTTTTCCTCGTGTCCTGGAACCTCCAATATTCCCTTTGCATTGAGTGTTGTCTGCATAGTGTGTTGGCAGGAAGTTGGTGGCAGCATCTGCAGCAGTCAAGATCTTGAGTTGGCAGTAAGGGATTGTGCAGTTAACTTTTGACGGCGACATCCCTTGTAGTCAAGTTATTCAGGGTTTTCAGAAATGTTGTTTGATCTGTTTAATGTGTTTATTGGACTTCCGAGTATATGTGCATGCTGTAAATTTTGTGTGTTGTCAAATGTGATCAGTAGGTCATATCATGAAAATCCAACAAATTTCTAAGCATGATAGTAATTAGAAGAATTTCTGTTAAATGAGAATAACTAAGTTTTGACTGTGAAAAATTTAGATTAAATAGTTTTATTGCATGCTACGGATTAAGGAAATTTTGGTAATCTTGAAATGAATTTTCTCATGTTTTAGATCTGCTAGAACCAACATTCACTGTAAACCATACTTAAATGATTTTTCATAGTAATTCCATGTAATCTGTGTTAATTAATAAAATTAGTGTTTATACTCCAAAAATTATGAAAATTTTCAGATATGTTTCCTGTGTTGTGTCTGAATTGTGGTTAATGTTTTGTAGAATTCTATGTACTGTACAGGGTTCTATTAATATTAGAGTGCTTTTACACCATGATATGATAGATTTAAATATAGAATAAGTATGCATGTTGAATGTTATTATTTTCAGAAATTTTGATGAAGTAGTACCACGGTGTGCATGTTTTATACCTGTGAGAATGAATTATTTACTATCTACCATGTTCAAATTGAAATATCTTGCAAATTGCCTGAAATCTATGTGTAAAATTAAAAATAGTTTTACTATAAATTACAGATATATCCCTTGTGATATATTCATCTTGTGGTTAAATTTTGACATTATTCTGAGCTCTCTGCATATTTCTATGATTTTCTGAATGATAAATGCATATAGAAATCAATGGACATGATAATGTATATGCATGTTGAATTTTGAATAAAATATTACCATGATACGTTGCTGTTTCACAGTAGGATTTGATTTCAGAACTAAAAAATATGATAGGTGATAATGGTTTTGTCATCTTAATAATTATGCATGAATATACAAAAGAGCATGATATAGTTATATGAAAACGCTAGTTCGTGTGATAGTTTTATCATTGCATGAATATATATATATATATATATATAGATATATATATATATAGATATATATATATATGTTATTACATTTCTGAAATCGCGATTCCTTCTAGACCGGACCGGTTCAGCTGTCGCGCCCGACGGATATGTCGCGACTGGTCCCCATCGCGATTTCAGTAATGCGGCCAGAACATTAAATTGCTCATATACCCCTAACGTATATGCCATTTAAACCCTAGTTAACCCTTAATTGTGCACTGTTATGATTAGTATTAATCTAAATATTATTATTTGGTAATATTTACATAAATTCAATTAATTAAAAGTCACATGCATGATTATACATGCTCTCATGATTTCTTTACACTTGCACACACTAAATATTTATAATTATCATGAGACCCAATTAAATTATTCAATAATCTATCTAGTAATTAAGTGTAATTAATTATTACATCTCCCAATTAATTAATGACACTTGTTTTCGTTTTAATCATGTGCTTTGTACACCGCTATCGCGTCCCTCTGCCTTCGAGCACTCGAGGCAAGACGGACAACGTTTCGTTACACATTTTTTCATGGCATGGACCACCTCTCCATTGGGAATACTCCTAACTAGACCAGGGACTCCTTGTCAAGGCCTCCGTAAGTCTCTTTGGCTTTGGCGCACGTCCATTGCCGACGAGCTGGTTGTACTCTTAAAACTCGTTACACCCTTAGGGTTCGGCACGATCCAAACGGCCTTAGTGTGTTTCCTTCTTACCTTGGGATCACGCCGAACCATCTGGTCAGTGCTCGTAGCACGGCTAGTGGGCGGTTGTGACTTCTACCTGACTATCGGCACCTGACCTAATGTTGTGCAACTGTTACCATCGACTGCTTAATGTTGTTTTAGGAATATGTCTATAATTCTCATCTATATATCTTTATACTCTCTTGTTCACTTTTCTCTCTACTCTCTATCTATTCGTCTACTATTCTCATCTATTCTTAGTATCTATTTGGCCATCTATATGATGTCTAAGATAAGAAACATGACTAATGCCAGTGCAATAGGGCCCAATCTGGTCCTTGGAGGAGCGCCCGAAAAGTGCTATTTGCCCATGGGAGTTAAAATGATCAGGATGTTGGCATACATCCAGTGCCATTATACTATCAAGATTTAATCTATGACAATCAATCAGTGCAATCAATACAAGTGCTATTTATACAAGTGCTATCGTTACTAGTGCACATTTGTGCAACTTTATGTGGTATATCGTTACATGGCCAATCCGTTATCATACTTATTGTGCTATTTACCATGTACAAGTGTTATCATTCTCTTGCCTTTGTTGCTTTGCTATGCGTGACTATTCTCTCTAGTTATCTTACCTTATAAGACATTAATCATTTAAAGCATGCTTGTTCATACGAGATATTAAGTCCTACTGGGCGTTTATCGCTCATCCTGCACTATTATTTTATGTATTTCAGGTGAGTCTGATGGAGATTACCACCCTCACGAGGAAGGAAATGAGGAGGATGCTCAGGAGTGACCTGTCGGCAATCCACTGCTTAGTAGATAGTTAGTTAGTCGCCATTATAGTCAAATGTAATAGTTTAGATTTGAATAAAGTACTTTGGGCCCTAGTTTGGCTCGATTAGTGGATGTAAGAGTTAGTTGAGGAATTATTAATGAAGTTGGATTTTTTGGTATTATACCATTGTGCAATGGTGAATGTTTATTTATCGCTCGATCTATTTACATTAACTGTAATTCCGCTCTGATATTCCACATCAGGGCGTACAGTTTGTGGTATCAGAGCCTAGGTTATTCTTAAGTATAGATGATCTAAGTTTGACCTGCCTCGACTTAGAGTCTAATTCCATGCCTATGTGAGGATATTCCACATCAGGGCGTTACAGTTTTGTGGTATCAGAGCCTAGGTTATTCTTAAGTATAGGATGATCTAAGTTTGACCTGCCTCGACTTAGAGTCTAATTCCATGCCTATGTGAGGATGGGTAGAACTAGGGGGTAATAAGTTAACTAATAACTCACACGCACAAACTTAGTGCAACCTCAATATCTTACATTAAAAATTTTCTCTTTTGAAGGAACTTAAGACACTAGAAATGGTAGCGGAGCGTGCACAATTCTGTGATATGCAACACACCATTCAGCAGCTCAATCAGGCATTACTTCAAGCTGTTGGAGCCGGTGGTAACCATGGAGCCGGAGATTTACACAGAAATTTCCGCAATTTGAATCCGCCTTGTTTCAGTGGAGCCACTGATCCCGATGAGGTAGAAAACTGGCTTAAGGAGACCGAACGATTTTCTGCGTCATGCAATGCACAGATGGAGACAAGTTACTACTAGCAGCATTCCAGTTAGAAAGGGACGCCCGTGCGTGGTGGGAGTCCGTTGAAGCAACCAGGGCAGATGCACAATTCACGTGGAACGAGTTTAAGGAGCACTTTAACTCCAAGTATTTTTTTGAAAGACTTCAAGAGAGGAAGGCCTACGAGTTTGTGGCACTTAAGCAAAGGAACCTCTCTATAGCCGAGTACGAAGCCCAATTCTCCCGGTTGGCACGATATGCCAATCACCTTGTAGGCACCGAGAGAATGAAGGCGAAGTGTTTTCTTAATGGGCTCAGCCCGCATACATCACCCAACTTTCACCACTAGACATCCAGACCTATCCGAAAATGGTCAAGAAGGAAAAGTTACTGGAGGATGAGACCGACCTTACCGATCGCATCAAGGGTAGAATGGTCAAGAAAGAGCAGACATCAGGAGCACCAAGCAAGCCCACTAACGGCAAGAAGAGGCTGTTGAGCATTACCGATGGGCCAAGCCAAGAGCGGAAGCCCAGGGTCTTCACCCCTACTGGACCCAACAAGCCTCGATGCAAGCACTGTGACAAGCTGGGTCACACTGCGAGGAATGTTGGAGGAAGGTAGGCACATGCCTATGCTGCGAGAGTCGAGAGCATCGTATTCCCGATTGCCCCCTGCTTAAAGGAAATGAGAAGCGTCCTATGGGACAGAAGAAACCAAGCAAACTGCAAGCCTTACAGGAAGTGGAGACCACTGAGGAAGGTGGAGGTATGGAAGGTACTTTACCAGTTTTTCTCAGTCAGCATTTGTTTTATTTGCTTACCGCACGCAACACATTCATTCATATCACAAGTATTTGCTGACACATTAAATGTTAAACCTGTATCCATGGGAACTGATAAGACCGTTACAACCCCACTGGGCAAGAAAGCCAACTGAACAAATATTTTCCATTAGCTGATGTGAAGATTGATGAATTAAATCTTAGAGCTGATCTGATCTGTATGTCCATGAAGGGCTACGATGTCATATTGGGAGTTGATTGGTTGTCCACTTATGGGGCTATTGTAGACTGTAGAAGAGGGAAGATCTCCTTTGGTGAATTCCCTAAGCTGACCTTTACGGGACGAAGACACAAGAGGCACTTGTCTCTTGTCTCTGCTATTAAGGCGCAGAACATGATAAGAAAGGGTTGTGTGGCATTTCTTGCCACCATAGTAGTTGAAAAGAAAGCATCCAAGATATCAGACATACATATAGTGCAAGAGTACCCCGACGTGTTTCCTGATGAGCTGCCAGGCATTCCACCTGAACGAGATGTAAATTTCTCAATCGATCTAACACTGGAGCTGCACCAGTAGTGTCATGCCAACCCTACAAAATGTCCCCCGCCGAATTGAAGGAATAAAGGAACAATGATGGAACTGCTGGAAAAGGGTTTTATCAGACCAAGTACTTCTCCTTGGGGAGCACCTGTGTTGTTTGTCAAGAAGAAGGACAGATCTTTGAGACTATGCATCGACTGCAGGCAGTTGAATCATCTGACTATCAAGAATAAATACCATCTGCCTTGTGTTGATGAATGTTTGATCAATATCGGAAGCCAAGTACTTTTCTAAGATTGACCTTAGATTGGGATATCATCAGATGAGGATTAAAGATGTGGATATTTACAAGATAGCTTTTAGGAGTAGGTATGGTCATTATGAATTTTGTAGTCATGCCTTTTGGACTAACCAATGCTCCTGCAGCTTTTATTGCAACTGCTTTTATGCAACTGATGAACATCATCTATCGACCATACCTCGACAATCAATGTGGTCTTTATTGATGATATTCTCATATACTCCAAGACCAAGGAAGAGCATGAGGAGCATTTGAGGATCACTCTGCAGATCTTGCGAGACAACAAACTCTATGCCAAATTGATCAAGTGTGAATTATGGCTCGAGGAGGTGTCATTTCTAGGCCATGTCATATCAAAGGATGGTATCGCTGTCGATCCTTCCAGGCAGAAGCTGTACTCAACTGGGAGAGACCGACCAATGTTACTGAGATCAGAAGCTTTCTTGAACTGGCTGGCTACTACGACGGTTCATAAAAGACTTCTCCAAGATAGTTGTACCTCTTACTCGCCTTACGTGAAAAGAGAACCCTTATGTTTGGAGCAAGGAATGCGAGAAGAGCTTTCTGACCCTGAAGCAATGCTTGACGTCTGCACCTGTCCTCGCGTTACTAGTCGAGGGCAAAGGATTCTCAGTCTACACTAATGCATCTGGAATCGGTCTAGGCTACGTACTAATGCAGAATGAAAAGGTGATAGCTTATTCGTCAAGACAGTTGAAGCCTCATGAAGTCAATTACCCTGTCCATGACTTAGAACTAGCTGTTGTGGTATTTGCACTTAAGATATGGAGGCATTATCACTATGAAGAACAGTTCATTGTCTACTCTGATCCTAAGAGCCTGAAGTACTTATTTTCCCAGAAGAAGCTCAATATGCGAAAAAGGAGATGGCTGGAATACTTGAAGGACTTTGATTTCAATATTCAATACCACCCCGGCAAAGGTAATGCAGTAGCTGATGCACTTAGTAGAAAGCCAGTAGCGTCCTTGTCTTGTTTAGTCATGGGCGAGATGCAATTACTTGAGCTATTCACCAATCTAGATCTAAACATTGAGCAGAGAAGTGATCAGGTGTTAGTGGCGAATCTTAGATCACAACCCGACATCTTTGTCGAGATCAGGGAGCAGCAGGCTAATGACCCATTCTTGGTCCGAGTCAGGGAGACCATAGCTGACAGACCTGATTTATCCATCACAGAGGATGGGAGACTATTATTCCAAGCCAGGACTTGTGTACCTGACAATGAAGAGTTGAAAAGAAAGCTGATGGATGAAGCCCATAAAACGAAGTATACAATTCACCCAGGCGTAACCAAGATGTACCAAAACATGAAAAGGTCATTTTGGTGGCCCAACATGAAGGGTGAGGTGGCTGAGCATGTTGCGCACTGCCTCACATGTCAACAAGTAAAAGCAGAGCACCGACATCCTGCGGGTGTACTCAGACCCCTGAACATACTTGAATGGAAGTGGGAAAGTATCGGCATGGACTTCATCATGGGTTTTGTGACGACCCAACCAGCAAACTGGCCCAACACCGTGCCAGCTGGTAGACTTCCCAGGAAGGTCACCCATCCTGGGACTACTCCCAACTGAGCACGCTTAACTTCAGAGTTCTTTTCTACTCAAGCTCTGAAAATGACTAGTCCGGGTTGTTGGTAGTCTGCTGATTTAGTCCATTTAACATATTCTTATATGGGGTATTACAATCTACCCCTCTTATATAAGCGACGTCCTCGTCGCTGCTCACACATAGCACACAATCAAACCCCAGGCAGGCAGGATTCTAGAGGTGGCCCCCACAGGTTCAAGAGGTGGCTCCCACTATGTAGCACTTTGCGCCATTATGGCTTCAAGAGGTGGCTCCCATAGCGTAGCACTTTGTCCTGTGTGGCACTTAGTTTCTGCACTTCCGGCTGGGTAAGGCTCTGATACCATTTGTGACGACCCCCAGCAACTGGCCCAACAACCGTGCCAGCTGGTAGACTTCCCAGGAAGGTCACCCATCCTGGGACTACTCCCAACTGAGCACGCTTAACTTCAGAGTTCTTTTCCTACTCAAGCTCTGAAAATGACTAGCCCGGGTTGTTGGTAGTCTGCTGATTTAGTCCATTTAACATATTCTTATATGGGGTATTACAGGTTTACCCCAAACTCCGGTGGACTCAGTGCTATCTGGGTCATAGTGGACCGTTTAACTAAGTCCGCACATTTCCTTGCAATCAAAAGTACCTGGAGTGTGGATGTACTTGCATCCCTATATGTAAAAGAAATTGTAAGACAACATGGAGTTCCCGTGTCCAGAGTCTCAGATTGTGACCCCAGATTCACTTCTAGATTCTGGAAGGGACTTCAGACTTCCTTAGGCACAAAACTCAACTTTAGCACTGCTTTCCACCCATAGACTGATGGGCTGTAAGACACGGCCCCCCTTGGGCCCTTTGGCCCCATCCTCAGGGTCGTGACATGCTCCTGGTCGCGACGTGGTCGCGACAGGAGGCCTGTCGCGACGGGTTCTGGTCGCGACGACCAGGGCTGTCGCGTTCTTATTGAGATAGTGTGGCCGTCGCTTTCTGGTCGCGACATCCGATGGCGTCGCGACGGCTTTTCTGATAGACATGATCGGTGTCCTTTCTGTCAAAATGGCTTTGTCGGGTGTCAGGCGCACGCGCGTGAACGCGACGTGGTCGCCCGTCGCGATCACTTTTCCGTTCTTCGAGGTTTGACCCACTTTTTGGGGTCGCGACAGAGGCGACCATCGCGATAAGGTCGCGATGCCTAGGGCGTCGCGACAAGAGTGTTATCGCGACGTGTCGTTCCGTCGCATTCTGGAGGCCGCCGGGGTAAAACCCAAGGCCGCACCCCCTTTCTCCCTTCACACCTCTTTCTTCCCTCCTTCTTCCCCTCTCCTTCCCTCCGAGCCCTCCTTCCATTTTCCCAGCGTTTCTTCGAGCTCGTGGTGTTCGGGCTGAGGTGGTGTCGTCCCGTTCGTGCAGAGGACGTGTCGTTTGGAGCGAGGAGGAGGCATCCATTCCTACGAGAAGGCCCTAACGGGTTAGTTCTTCGCGTGGAGGTAGGGACTCTTGATCCTTTCGCCCTAAGTATGCTCCCCTTCCCCTCTAGATCATGGTTTCTCTGTGGTTTGGGGCTTGGGAGTGTGAGAACTCCATGCTCAAGGTTGAGTGAGGTTTCCCTTCAAGTGTAGATCCATGTTTGTGGGGTTTTAAGGGTGGTTTGGTTGCTTTACTATCTTTCTAGCATGTTGATCATGATCCCCTCCCCCTTTGTGTGGTTGTTTCCCTATTTTTTGGGTGGTTCCCGGAGGGGTTGCTCCGGAACCTCCCTCTGCCTGAGAACGCGACGATCTTAGAGGTCGCGATCTGGTCGCGACGGCCTGCCGGTCGCGATGAGATCGCGACGCTCTTGAGTGTCGCGACTTGGTCACGACGGCTAGACCGTCGCGATAGGACCGCGACAAGGTAGGCGTCGCGACGAGGTCGCGACAGCCCAATACGTCACGACGCCAACTGTGAGACAGGTTTTGACCTTCACCATTTCCGCTTTCTTTTACTATACCCGTGGCATCTGTGCTAGTTCCCTAGTACAGTCTACACTAGTCTTTCGCCCGGTGCAAGGCACATGAGGGCTTGTCCCATGTGAGAGGTTGTTACCATGGCCTGGGACCCCCATCCTCGGGCGCCTTCGAGGGAGGTATCTGGGCGACGAGTGTGCTCGAGTTGGCAGCCCAGCAGGCGGACTCTGGAGGTCAGGGGAAAATGGTGGTTTTGACGGTGGCATTGAGTGGTTTGCAGAGCTTTCTTGGCTAGGCCTGGGACACCAAGGACGACTGGAGTTCTACCCGGTACAGGCTAGCCAGTCCTTTTCTCACTGCCTCGCTCTTTACGGCCCTGGAACTGCTTAGAGAAGCCAGGTGTGGGACCGTAGTCCGGCCAGACTACGACGGTTTCAATGTGTTACTTTGTGTTCTACCTCGCTATCACGAGCTGTGAAGGTCAGGACCCGGGTCGAGGATAAGACGTCGGTGGACGCACCTGATCTTGACTAGTGGTAGTGCTTCCCATAGCTAGTGTTCCTTGTCCAGGCAGAGTCCCCTCCATCTGTGTTTCCTAGTCGTGTGGTGGTCACGACGAGCAGTCATACAGAGTTTTCGACCGTGTGTACTTTCTGTGCCGTGCTAGTTGTAGTTTCGCTTCCGCACTTCTGTTTGTAGGTAGAAGATATAAACTGCTGTCATTCATTTTATATTTATATTCTTCTGCCTATTTAGAGTCAGTAGGAGATTGGTAGTCCCTACTGAGCTTTTGTTGTGAAGCTCATCCCTCCTTTTCCCAGGTGAGACTTCTTAGCAGAGGCAGGGCGCGCACCGGGTGGAGGAGACGGGGCGGTAGGCGAGGTCCCCGTAGCTAGCAGTGGTTCCCCATCTCAGTGTATGTCACCCTCAGGGTATGCCCCTAAGGGACTTGTTCTTCTCTGCCTCTTACTTGTACTAGCGTGCATGCGTTCGGACTGTACTTAGAGTGGTACGCAGCGGTCTCACTCTCTTTTATGTTTCCGCTTGTACGCTTCTAGTTTAGTAGTTGACGTTTACTTCCGTTACATATCCTATTAGATATATATTATAACCCTTCCGGATCCCCGGATCTATGGGCGGCGATCGCAAAAATCGGGTCCTCGGCGTGGGTCGAGGGTCGGGTTCTCGGGTCGTTACAGTTGGTATCAGAGCGAGAGTCTGACAGGACTTGTAATGGATTTAAACTGCAACAGGAAGTCCCAACGATAGTAAAAGTACACTGCTAACCGCCCGAGTGGTTTTGTTAACTTTTGTTGGTTGTGTTGTCGTGCGGGGACATGGCTCCGCGGAGGCGCAGGCAGGCCAGAGAGCTGATGGAGCAGCAGGATGAGTCTGAGATGCCCACGCAGGGGCAGGTCCACGAGGAGGTGTCCGCAGCAGAGTCAGTGGCGCAGCCTCAGGGTGCTCAGGCAGCAGCGGCAGCAGGCGGGCAGCAGCAGCAAGAGTACCAGCCGCAGCCGCAGTAGTATGCAGACTGGTTCCCCTTGGCCGAGCAGTTCTTCAGGGCCATGTACCAGGGAGCGTGGCAACCCGCGCAGGCAACAGTAGGTGGTCAGTTTCTGGTACCTCCCCCAGCGGTACCGAAGCAGCAGGCAGAGCCAGAGGTCGAGCAGCCAGTTTGTCAGCAGCCGTCGGGTACTGGGAGTACCCGGGTTGGTCGGCAGAGGATGGCGGTTACGGAGGATAGGACCACTCTCCTTGAGAGGTTCTTGCATCTCCGGCCATCGATGTTCCACGGTGAGTATGGTCCAGACAAGGCAGAGAGCTGGACACATGAGTTAGAGCGCATCTTCGAGACCATGGAGTGCGCTGAGGAGGACCAGGTTCGACTGGAGGTGTACCAGCTTAAGGGAGCAGCCCATGAGTGGTGGAGAGTTCAGAGGCAGACTCACTTCCAGGGGCATAGGTTGGATCAGATCACTTGGCAGCGATTCTCGGAGGTCTTTCACGGCGAGTACTTCCCTGACTATGCTCGATGTGAGAGATGGGACCAGTTCCACGCGTTGGTTCAGGGCGACCTCACAGTTTCTCAGTACCACCAGAGGTTTGTCCGGTTGTTGAGGCATGTGCCTCATGTCGCAGGCAGCGATCAGGCGTGCGCAGAGAGGTTCATAGAAGGACTAAGACTAGACCTGAGGTGGGGCATGACGGCACATATGTGTACCACCTTGGGAGAGGCCATGGCGAAGGCCACTGCCTTGGACAGAGAGAACTGGCAGATGCAGCAGCAGTAATAGCAGGGAGGAGCCTCTTCCAGGTCCTCGCCGTACCAGCGTCCAGCAGGCAGTCGCGGCAGCACGACTTCTTCTTCTTCGGGCTCAAGCAGTTCAGGTAGTTCCGGATTGCGCTCGAAGTTCAAGCAGATGAGCACATGTGGTAGTGGCAGAGGGAAGCAGCAGAAGTGCCAGTCCAGGTTTACAGAGCAGTCAGTTGTCCAGGGAGCTGAGCAGGGTGGTCAAGAGGCAGTTTTCTACACCTGTGGCTTACTGGGCCACTTCAGGAGGGATTGCCCCCATGGGGCAAGCTCCGCAGCAGCATCAGCCAGTTTAGTACGCTCAGCAGCCGCCTCAGTACCAGTACCCTCCTCAGTAGCAGGCTCCATGTCAGCAGTAGTGAGGGCAGTACCAGCAGGCTCAGTAGTTCCCGCACCCGCAGCAGTACCAGCCGTACTAGCCACAACAGCAGTTCCCTCAGCACCAGCCGCCACAGCAGCAGCAGCCCCAGCAGGTGCAGCAGCGTGGGCGTGGTCGTGGTCATGTGATGGCACTCACCTGGGAGCAGGCAGAGGCATCAAACCTTGTTATAGGTACTCTACCTATCCTTTGCAGAGCTGCTCGTGTTTTGGTCAACCCCGGTGCTTCTTTGTGTTTTGCTTCTGAGGAATTCTATGAGTCCCTAGCTTGTCACGTGCCTGAGAGGCAGTGTGACGTGATGATCGATCTCCCATCTGGTGACTACATGCGTTCTTTTGGTTACCCGGAGGGTGTGGCAGTCGAGGTAGAGGGTCACCAGTTACTGGCCAGGTTATACGCACTGTAGCTTTACGACTTTGACGTCATCCTGGACATGGACTGGTTGGAGGCTCACTCAGTCGTGGTTGATTGTCAGTGGAAGACCATTCGGTTTAGGATACCTGGAGATCCCGTCCTCTACTTCCGAAGTATCCGGTCTACCCGTCGGCCATTTATTTCCTTGTGTAGAGCTCGTCGTTTGATCCGCAATGGCTGTGTGGCGTACCTTGCTTCGGTTTGTTCTTTGGAGACTAGCAGATCTTCAGTTTTTGACGTGCCTATTGTTTTTGAGTTCTCCGACGTCTTCTCGGAGGATCTACCTGGTTTTCCACCTGAGCGAGAGGTAGAGTTCTCCATTGAGCTTTTTCCCGGTACGATGCCTTTGTCCAAGGCACCTTACCGGATGGCCCCGGCGGAGCTGCGTGAGCTGAAGTGCCAGCTGCAGAAGCTACTTGAGCTGGGCTTCATTCGCCCGAGTCGTTCACCGTGGGGCGCACCTATTTTGTTTGTGAGGAAGAAGGATGGCAGTCTTCGTTTGTGCATCGATTATCGGCAGTTGAACCAGGTTACTGTGAAGAACAGGTACCCGTTGCCGAGGATCGATGATTTGTTTGATCAGTTGCAGTCGGCTAGAGTTTTTTCGAAGATTGACTTGAGATCCGGTTACTATCAGATGCAGATCAGAGAGTTAGATGTTGGTTTGACATCTTTCCTTTCCAGGTACGGTCACTTCAAGTTTGTCGTGATGCAGTTTGGGCTGACGAACGCACCCGCAGCATTCATGGATCTGATGCATAGGATGTTCAGTGAGTACCTAGATCATTTTGTGGTTGTTTTTGTTGATGATATTCTGGTCCACTCAGCTTCTGAGGAGGAGCACTTGAGGATCGTGCTGGAGACCATTCGGAGTCACCGCCTTTATGCCAAGTTCGACAAGTGCGAATTTTGGCTGAGGGAGGTGCACTTTCTCGGGAACGTGATCTCGGGTTCTGGTGTGGCAGTGGACCCACCAAGGTGGAGACCGTGTTGTCGTGGGAGCATCCCACATCAGTGTTAGAGGTTCGCAGTTTTCTGGGTTTGGCTGGTTACTATTGGAGGTTTATTCAGGTTTTTGCCAAGATTGCGGCGCCATTGACCAGGTTGACTAGGTAGGACGTCAGGTTTGTTTGGTGAGAGGACTGTGAGCAGAGCTTCCGAGAGCTGAAGATAAGGTTGACTTCTGTACTAGTGTTGGTCTTTCCGTCGGGCAACAGTGGTTTCGTGGTCTACACCGATGCGTTGAGGTCAGGTTTGGGTGTCGTGCTGATGCAGCATGGTGAGGTTGTTGCCTATGCTTCTCGGAAGCTCAAGAAGCATGAGGAGAACTACCCCACCCACGACTTGGAGCTGGAAGCAGTGGTGTTCACTCTCAAGTTGTGGAGGCACTACCTGTACGGCGAGGCTTTTTAGATCTTCACCGATCACCAGAGTCTGCAATATATCTTCACCCAGAGGGATCTGAACTTGAGGCAGCGCCGATGGATGGAGTATTTGAAAGACTATGACATAACCCTTTCCTACCACTCAGGAAGGGCTAACATCATAGCCGATGCTTTGAGCAGGCGCGTACGCTTGACTTCACTGATGGTCAAAGAGTGTAGGTTGTTCGAGGAGTTGTCCTAGGGAGTGTTCGTTCCGTCGAGGACTAGAGACCGTGCTGTGGCATCCAGTTTGTCAGTTCGGCCGTCAGTTTACAGGCAGGTGTTGCAGGCACAATAGGCAGATACAGAGTTGGCAGATATCTTGCAGATGCCAGATGTTGAGCTTGACGAGGACAGTGAGGTCAGATTCAGAGGCCGCTTGTACGTTCCTGAGGAGGCGCGCCAAGCAGTTTTGTCAGAGGCTCACAGATTGAGGTATGTTGTTCATCCTGGCTCCACCAAGATGTACCATTGCTTGAGGAGGTTCTTCTGGTGGCCAGGGATGAAGAGGGGAGTGGCAGAGTTTGTTGCTTGGTGCCTTAGCTGTCAGCAGGTGATGGCCGAGCATCAGCGTCCTAGTGGTGAGCCGCAGCCGTTACCCATTCCCGAGTGGAAGTGGGACGACATCACTATGGACTTTGTGGTTGGTTTTCCCCGTACCCCGCAGAGGCACTATGGTATCTGGGTGATTGTGGATCGTTTGACCAAGGCAACGCATTTTCTTCCGATCAGGATGCCGTGGTCAGTGGACAGGTTAGCCAGGCTATACATGGACAGAGTTGTTTCATTGCATGGGATCCCCGTTTCAGTCGTCTCCGACAGAGATCCGACGTTCACATCAGGGTTTTGGCGTAGTCTTCAGAGAGCACTGGGCACAGAGTTGAGGTTCAGCACAACATACCACCCTCAGACAGATGGATAGTCAGAGCGGACCATTCAGACACTGGAGGACATGCTGAGAGCGTGCTGTTTAGACTGGAGTGGCACTTGGGAGTCGCACCTTCCGATGGTAGAGTTCGCATATAACAACAGTTATCACTCGAGCATCGGAATGCTTCCCGAAGCCTCTACCTGATCAGACTGACCGTGTCTGCACACTGCTGCACCAACTCTGGCCCCAAAAGCTGCCTCTCACCAACCTCGAACCATTGAAGTGGAGTCCTAAGTGCCGCTCCAGCCTCCACTTCACTGGTTCGATGTTGGTGAGAGGCAGCTTTTGGGGCCAGAGTTGGTGCAGCAGTGTGCAGACACAGTCAGTCTGATCAGGCAGAGGCTTCGGGCAGCACAGAGTAGACAGAAGAGCTACGCAGATGTCCGTAGGAGACCGTTACAATTCAGTGTTGGTGACCTTATTTTCTTGCGGGTCTCACCGACCAAGGGCGTCATGAGGTTTGGCAGAAAAGGAAAGTTCAGTCCGAGGTACGACGGGCCTTTCCCTATCATCGAGAGGGTCAGCGAGGTGGCTTACAAGTTGAGTCTTCTGGCAGAGCTAGCAGGTGTGCACAGTGTGTTTCACGTTTCGCAGCTCAGGAGATACGTTGCAAATCCTTCGCACGTGTTGGACTACTCGCAGCTTGAGGTGGCGCCAGAATTGTCAGTGCCAGAGTACCCAGTCAGCGTTGTCGACCGCAGAGTTCAACAGTTGCGCCGGAAGCAGATTCCGCTGGTGAAGGTCATCTGGGAGAACCGCATTGGTGGCGAGGCCACCTGGGAGCACGAGGATGAGATGCGCGAGCAATTCCCCTATTTGTTTGATTGATTGGTATGTTATCTCCCTATACTGCTTTCCGAGTTTAGACCGAGTTGTTTTCATTTCGGGGACGAAATGTCTTAAGGTGGGTGGGATGTAAGACCCGGCCCCCCTTGGGCCCTTTGGCCCCATCCTAAGGGTCGCGACATGCTCCTGGTCGCGACGTGGTCGTGACAGGAGGCCTGTCACGACGAGTTCTAGTCGCGACGACCAGGGCTATCACGTTCTTGTTGCAAGAGTGTGGTCGTCGCTTTCTGGTCGTGACGTCCGATGGCGTCGCGACGGCTTTTCTGACAGACGTGACCGGTGTCCTTTCTGTCAGAATGGCTCTGTCGGGTGTCAGGCGTACACACGTGAACGCGACGTGGTCACCCATTGTGATCGCTTTTCCGGTCTTCGAGGTTTGACCCGCTTTTTGGGGTCGCAACAAAGGCAACCGTCGCGATAAGGTCGCGATGCCTAGGGCATCGCAACGAGTCGTTCCTTCGCATTCTGGGGGCCGCTGAGGTAAAACCCAAGGCCACACCCCCTTTCTCCCTTCACACCTCTTTCTTCCCTCCTTCTTCCCCTCTCCTTCCCCCCGAGCCCTCCTTCCGTTTTCACGACGTTTCTTCGAGCTCGTGGTGTTCGGGATGAGGCGGTGTCGTCCTGTTCTTGCAAGGGACGTGGATGTGTCGTTTGGAGTGAGGAGGAGGCGTCCATTCCTACGAGAAGGCCCTAATGGGTTCGTTCTTCGCATGGAGGTAGGGACTCTTGATCCTTTCTCCCTAAGCATGCTCCCCTTCCCCTCTAGATCGTGGTTTCTCTATGGTTTGGAGCTTGGGAGTGTGAGAACTCCATGCTCGAGGTTGAGTGAGGTTTCCCTTCGAGTGTAGATCCATGTTTGTGGGGTTTTAAGGGTGGTTTGGAAGCTTTACTAGCTTTATAGCATGTTGAGCATGATCCCCTCCCCCTTTGTGTGGTTGTTTCCCCGTTTTTGGGGTGGTTCTCGGAGGGGTTGCTCTGGAACCCCCCTCTACCTGAGAACGCGACAATCTTGGAGGTCGCGATCTAGTCGCGACGGCCTGCCGGTCCCGATGAGATCGCGATGCTCTTGAGTGTCGCGACCTGGTCACGATGGCTAGACCGTCGCAATGGGATCGTGACAGGGTGGGCATCGCGACCAGGTCACGACCGCCGGGTACGTTGCGACGCCAACTATGAGACAGGTTTTGATCTTCGCCGTTTCCGCTTTCTTTTACTGTACCCATGGCACCTGTACTAGTTCCCTAGTACGGTCTACACTAGTCTTTCGCCCGGTGCTCGGCACTTGAGGGCTTGTCCCGTGTGAGAGGTTGTTACCGTTGCCTGGGACCCCCATCCTCGGGCGCCTTCGAAAGAGGTATTGGGGCGACGAGTGTGCTCGAGTTGGCAACCCAGCAGGCGGACTCTGGAGCTCAAGGGAAAACGGTTCTTTTCTCACTACCTTGCTCTTTGCGGCCCCGGAACTGCTTAGAGAGGCCAGGCATGGGACCGTAGTCCAGCCACACTACGGAGGTTTCAATGTGTTACTTTGTGTCCTACCTCGCTTTGACGAGACGTGAGGGTCAGGACCCGGGTCGAGGATAAGACGTCGGTGGACGCACCTGACCTTGACTAGTAGTAGTGCTTCCCATTGCTAGTGTTCCTTGTCCAGGCGGAGTCCCCTGCGTCTGTGTTTGCTAGCCGTGTGGTGGTCACGACGAGCAGTCGTATGGAGTTTCCGACCGTGTGTACTTTCCATGCCGTGCTAGTTGTAGTTTCGCTTCCGCACTTCCGTTTGTAGGTAGAAGATACAAACTGTTGTCATTCATTTTATATTTATATTCTTCTGCCTGTTTAGAGCCAGTAGGAGATTGGTAGTCCCTACTGAGCTTCTGTTGTGAAGCTCATCCCTCCTTTTCCCAGGTGAGACTTCTCAGCAGCGGCAGGGCGCGCGCCAGGCAGAGGAGACAGGGCGGTAGGCAAGGTCCCCGTTGCTAGCAGTGGTTCCCCTTCTCAATGTACGTTACCCTCGGGGTATGCCTCTAAGGGGCTTGTTCTTCCCTGCCTTTTACTTGTACTAGCATGCGTGCGTTGGGACTGTACTTAGAGCGATACGCAGCGGTCTCGCTCTCTTTTCTGTTTCTGCTTGTATGCTTCTAGTTTAGCAGTTGATGTTTACTTTTGTTACATATCCTGTTAGATATATATTATAACCCTTCTGGATCCCCAGATCCGTGGGCGGCGATCGTGAAAATCAGGTCCTCGGCGTGGGCCGAGGGTCGGGTTCTCAGGTCGTTACATGGGCAAACAGAAAGGACAAACCAGATAGTGGAAGACATGCTGCGAGCATGTGCCATCGACTTTGAAGGGTACTGGAATGAACAGTTGTCACTAATGGAATTCTCCTACAATAACAGCTATCAGGTCAGCATCAAGATGGCTCCATTTGAAGCCTTGTATGGCAGAAGCTGTAGGTTGCAAATCTGCTGGAATGAAGTAGGTGAACAGCAATGGTTGGGACCAGACATGGTACAAAACACCAGCAGAGACATACAAATCATCAGGGACAGGATTAAGATAGCTTAGTCCAGGCAGAAGAGCTATACAGACAAAAGAAGAAGGGATCTAGAATTCCAAATTGGAGACCATGTGCTGCTTAAGGTATCTTCGACCAGAGAATTTCAAAGGTTTAGGATGAATGGCAAGTTAAGACCGAGATTCATAGGTCCGATTGAAGTACTGGAAAGAGTTGGTGAAGTCGCATATCATCTAGCATTACCACCTCAGTTTTCCACCGTACACAATGTTTTCCATGTGTCAATGCTAAGGAAATATGTGTACGACCCATCACATGTGATCAGCTACGACGATATAATTCTAAACAGAGATATGACCTATGAAGAGAAGCTGGTGAGAATCTTAGACAAGAAAATACAACAGCTTCGGAACCGACCCATACGGTGGTAAAGGTGCTCTGGAGGAATCATGAAGTTGAAGAAGCCACGTGGGAACCCGAAGCAACAATACGAAGAAATTACCCAGAACTGTTCAGTAAGTAACTCTTCCTCTTAGGATCATATGAATTTGGGGACCAAATTCTTTTTAAGAGGGGGAGGATGTAGCCACTCTAAATTTTTAAATATCAATAAATGTTATTAAATTAAGTATTTAATTGAATTAATATGATAAATAGATTTAAATTAGAATAAACGGGAAATAATTGAATAAAAGGGAATTAAATTAAAACTCATTAAGCTAAATTAGTAAATGGGTTATATTAATGGTCCACACAAGAGGTAATGGGCCAAAAAGCCAAGAGCCCGTCTATGGATGGGAGGTAATTAAGCTAAATTCGCACTTTAAATAATAATAATTAGTAAAGGGTTAAGATAATTATTAAATAACCCATATATATCCTCAAAAGGAGCCCTAGACTTATCCAAACTCTTTACCTACGAAATTTGATCTCTCCCCAATCCTATTAGGTGATAAATGCTAGGAAATAGGGTGATAAAGATGGAAATTCGAAGTTTAATGGGAAAGAAGAGTTTTAGAAGGGTGGGACTCTATTAGTAACCCAATACAACCCTAATTCGTCTCTACCAAGTCTCATTTCGTTGTTAGGGCTCTGGAGAACGAAGAGAGAAGGCTGAGGACGAGGAGCAAGGAGAGGAAGGAGCTGGGAGCAAGGGATTTTCATCTTCTTCTTCGTCCAAACCCTAGGTTTTCATAATAGTAAGAAAATGTAGGCAATCTCTAAAGCACAAATCACATAACTTCGGCCATAGGTAGCCCATACATCCATCTTTGAAAGCCCCATGATTTCCCCAATTTTCGTTGTTCCATGAGAGCGAATTAAATGCTCAAATCTCTATCATCCTCATGTACCCGAACCTTCATGTTTGATTTCAATCTATGCGTGTACTTAATCTCATGCCATGTAAATATTCTCATAAATATTACATGATGTTAGGCTCCAAACGCCGCTATTTCCCCAATTTTCATCATGCATCATGTGCGAATTAAATCATTTTCCATGACTGTGCACGTTTTAGGTCACCAAAATGTAACCTGATTAAAGCATGCCCTACTTGTCTATTTTCTAATTAATCATGACTGTAGATACTCCTACATGTCTAGTTTCGTTTAAAATGGTTCGTGATTTTTGGACCTTCGTACGATTTTATATTGAATTTAGAAAGGACCCGTATAATGCAAGGAAGGTTGGACCTAACTTGGAAAAAGGGTTGATCCCCTTTTTTGGGTCGGGCCGCCCTTCTGAAATCGCGACGGCCTGACCCGTCGCGATCTCAGAAGGGTCGCGACCGGCCGGTCCGTCGAATCATAAACGTGACGGCCTGTGCCATCGCGATTCCTTCCAGACCGGCCCGGTTCAGCTGTCGCGCCTGGACGATATGTCGCGACTTGAAACGCGACGGGACCCCCATCGCGATTTCAGTAATGCAGCCGGAACATTAAATTGCTCATATACCCCTACCCTATATGCCATTTAACCCTAGTTAACCCTTAATTGTGCATTGTTATGATTAGTATTAATCTGAATATTATTATTTGGTAATCTTTCATAAATTCAATTAATTAAAAGTCACATGCACGTTTATACATGCTCTCATGATTTCTTTACACTTGCACACACTAAATATTTATAATTGTCATGAGACCCTATTAAATTATTCAATAATCTATCTGGTAATTAAGTATAATTAATTATTACATCTCCCAATTAATTAATGACACTTTTTTTCGTTTTAATCATGTGCTTTGTACACCGCTATCGAGTCCCTCTGCCTTCGAGCACTCGAGGCAAGATGGACAACGTTTCGTTACACACTTTTTCTTGGCATGGACCACCTCTCCGTTGGGAATACTCCTGACTGGACCAGGGACTCCTTGTCAAGGCCTCCGTAAGTCTCTTTGGCTTTAGCGCACGTCCATTGCCGACGAGCTAGTTGTACCCTTAAAATCTGTTACACCCTTAGGGATCGGCACGATCCAAACGGCCTTAGTGTGTTTCCTTCTCACCTTGGGATCACGCCGAACCATCTAGACAGTACTCATAGCACGGCTAGTGGGCGGTTGTGACTTCTACCTGATTTCCGGCACCTGACCTAGTGCTGTGCAACTGTTACCATCGACTGTTTAACGTTGTTTTATGAATATGTCCCTATTCTCATCTATTATCTTTATACTCTCATCTGTTCACTTTCTCTCTACTCTCTCGTCTATTCGTCTACTATTCTCATCTATTCTTGGTACTCTATTTGGCCATCTATATGATTGTCTAAGATAAGAAACATGACTAATGCCAGTGTAATAGGGCCCAATCTGGTCCTGGGAGAAGCGCCCGAAATGTGCTATTTGCCCATGGGAGTTAAAATGATCAGGATGTTGGCATACATCCAGTGCCATTATACTATCAAGATTTAATCTATGACAATCAATCAGTGGAATCAATACAAGTGCTATCGTTACTAGTGCACCGTTGTGCAACTTTACGTGCTATATTATTACATGGTCAATCTGTTATCATATTTATTCTGCTATTTACCATGTACAAGTGTTATCGTTCTCTTGCCATCGTTGCTTTGCTCTGCATGACTATTCTCTCTAATTATTCTGCCTTATAAGACATTAATCATTTAAAGCATGCTTCTTCATACGAGATATTAAGTCCTACTGGACATTTATCGCTCATCCTGCACTATTATTTCACGTGTTTCAGATGAGTCTGATGGAGATTACCACACTCACGAGGAAGGGAATGAGGAGGATGCTCAGGAGTGACATGTTCGGCAATCATTGCTTAGTTGATAGTTAGTTAGTCGTCAATTAGTCAATATGTAATAGTTAAGATTTGAATAAAGTACTCTGGGCCCTAGTTTTGGCTCTGATTAGTAGATGTAATAGTTAGTTGATGAATTATTAATGAAGTTGGATTTTATTTGGCATTATATCAATTGTGCAATGGTGAATGTTTATTTATCGCTTGATACTATTTAATTAACTGTAATTCCGCTCCGATATTCCACGTCGGGACGTTACATGTTCAAATGGCGACGGATCCCTCGGTCGCGTTCATAACGTGATAGAAAGTGTCTCGCCATCACCATTGAATCGCGATGGTTTGCTCCGTCGCATTCAAGAGAGATTTTTGAAATACTAATATAAAAACAACGTGAAATTCATGAGCGAGAAACGGGTCAGAATCGCGACGTGGTTCTACGTCGCGTTTATGTAGACACTAAAAACCATGCTACGCATAGTTTGAGGTGTCAGAACGGTCCTGTTACGGTCGAAATCACGACGTAGGGCACGGTGACATTTCAGATGAACGTGACGGACTTGTATGTCACATTCATGCATGCAAGAACGCAACGTCTTGTCCCGTCGCGATTTGGGTTCTTGCCTGAAAACACAGAAAATCGACACACAATACATGCAACGCTTATATCTCCTGATCTAGGACTCTTGGAACAAAAGTCTAAACATGAAACTTGTTGGAAACAGAGAGTAGAAGAGAACTATGGTTTTGGTTTCATGAAATTTGGCCTCAGAATGTGTGAGAAATTGACATGAACATAAAAAGCCTTAAACATGCGCGACTTTGGTAAAATGCTTAATACTAGGTGTAGACTCAATGAAAATTTGAGAAAACACTTGCACATGAAAGTAGACTCGATGCTCTACACATTTGTATATGATTTATTTAGATTTGGCCCGAGATCACCTACCTTTTGGGTTGAAGAAGACTCGTCCTCCAGAAAGCCCTCGCTCAGACCGCTTGGAGGAGAACGCTTAATACACCCGATTCACTAGACAAAAATTAGGCAAACCAGTGCCATTAGAAACTAGACTTAACCCTCCTTCCAGGGGTATAAGCCTTGCATAGTTTGGTTGAGGTTTGACTCACCTTAGGTCAACTCCAAGAAGGCACTCTGCACAGATCGATGCAGACGTAATCATGGAAGAAAAGCTCCATCTTGGGGCCTTTCCCTCCACCCCTGGTGCTCAAGAGCTGCTATCCACGACCCCAACAATAGGTAAACTCGTCCCCTAGGGTTTCATGACAAGTATATATGCATCTAGGATTTTTAGAAGTCCAATTGGGTGTAGGAAGGAAGGGTTGCGGTTTTGGGTTACCACCTTCCATTTTTTGATGATTTCTCACCCCATTAGAGTGTGTTAGGCTTTAGGAAACCCCATACCATGGCAAGGCATGAATTTGGGTTGCCAAGAAAGGCTAATTGCCTTAGGATTTGCCCTAATTACCTCTTCCTATTTTCAGCTCAATTAGGGTTACGAATTTTTGGGGTATTTTCTTGCTTCATTTTATTCTTGGGCCAAAAGTTGTCCAATGGCCCAATTCTGATAATGGGTCATCAATGCATGATGTTTGGAGTCTCTCCAATATTTTTATTTAATTTATGACCACGTTTTATTTCCATGGTAATGATTTTTCGTTTTGGTTTCCTAATTAGGATATTAAGTCACAATGTGTTGTAAACTTGGCCAATCAGATTTTTTTGTTGCACGAATTTCCTTCATGGAACATTTAGGAATGATGTTTGAGGTTGAATTATAATTTTTACGGAAGTTTTCGACGTGTTCTTGCACATACGATAGTGGTACGTATGTTCTACCATTTCGATAATACAGAAATTATCTATTTTCCATTTATTTAAAATTTTAAATCATTGAATTATCCAGAGTGCTAAAAATCCAACCCCACTTTCACCATCACATGGAAGAACTCTTCCGAACAAGCAAGTGTTAGGATCAGATATTCGGTGATGGCAAAGCTAGAAGGGGGGATTGAATAGATTTACAGCGGAAACTTGAGCAATTTTAAAATTACTTCAAATTCAGATATCTACTCAATTAAAACCCCTCTGATCTGATGCAATATGTGTGATTAGAATGTGTGAAACATTTTATCAAACAGTGAAAACGTCAAACATGTGATTAATGTGTGTGAGCAAATCAATTAGTAGTGTGTAGGTGAAATCCCTATGCATGCATCTAGTACAATACAAGATTAAACCACAGTGCACAAGGGATTTTTAGGTGGTTCGGAGATCACATCCAGTGACTCCTACGTCCACCTCTCACACAGTGAGGACACACTACTCAAGATTGAGTACAACACACACACTTGAGCACGACGGCTCAACCACACACACATGCTAAATCAAGTCCACAAAGATTAGATCCTCTAGCCTTGATCTGATCAACACACCACACACTATGATCTATACACAACCCTTGTATAGATCACAAGGCACACACTCTCACACGATCCACATACTGATCTCAAATCAGTACACACACACAGATATATGAAGAGTTAAATTGTAAGAAGAGTTCAGAGTGATAGAGCAGATTGAATAGATGAACTCTTCAAAGTCCTTCATCCAGATGATCTTCAGACTTCACGTTGTAGAAGATCTGATGTTGATGAAGCTTGGGACTTGTGGACAAATCTACTCCAACTTTGTCTTTTGAGATGGATCTCCTTGTTGATGATCTTGAGACTTGGAGTAGAAAATAAGGGAACCCTCTTCTTCTTGTTCTTGGCTTAGGGATTGATGTGGGGGCTCCTTTTTTGCGAAAAGGAGGTTGAAAGATCTATATATAGGAGTGTCCTATTCTCACACAACTCTTGGGATTCGTGAGAGAAGAGGACGCCCTAAAAAATATCACATGTTTCTTACATGTTGTGACTTAACCGGCGCCTGTCGACAGATGCCCATCAGCTGTCGACAGATACTGCACCACATATGTCTTCCAGAACTGGATTTCTGAACCATAGGCTTGAAGGTTTGTCTAGGCTGTCGACAGATACTACTAAATTTAGTTTTTCCAAAAGCTTTGAAATGAAGTTCTTCAGTGGCTGTCGACAGATGAGTCCTGGCCTGTCGACAAATGTTGTTCTCTTTGGTTTTTCAGAACCTTTTATGCTTGAGGTTTCTTCAAGATATGCACTTCCATTTCCATGTAATTTCCTAAAAGAAATGAGCTTTAAATTAGATATCATGTAGGCATATATCTAATACATTTTGTCATAGTATCATGTCATTTTATCAACAAAGGTTGAATGAAAAACAATCATGTTTCGACACCAAGAAGGTCATGTATCAAAAAACAAAACCATTCAATAAAAGAAAAAAACTTTTTGATTGGATGGGAATGAATAAAGAAAGGCTATATCGTCCTATATTAAATCTGGAATCTTGGTTCTTCCCAGAATTTAGACTACTTTATGATGCATATAAGCTAAAACCGTGGATTATACCAATCCAATTTCTTCTTTTAAACATTCATAGAGATAAGAATATTAGTCAAAATAAGAACATCAACGGAAATCAAAAAAAGGATCTTAATCTACGATCTAATAAAGAAGGATATTTTGAATTAGAAAATCGTAACCAACAAAAAAAAAAACAAAAACTAAATCAAAGAGATCTTGGATCAGATACACAACAAGATATACAAAAACAAAAGAAAAAAGAAGATGTTGAAAAAAATGACACAGAATCAACGACACACATAAGCAATAACTTGACATGAGAGTAGTCATGTGTCGACACCAAGAAGGTCATGTGTAGACACACATAAGCAAGTCAGGTTGACACATGGATTTTCAACATGATTGACAGGTTTTTCATCAACACCACACATATGTGTCATTATTAAGAGCATCTTAACATGAATGACCATGATTGTGTCATCATCAAAAATAGATCAAAGCAATGATCAAATCAGTGAGTATTGTTATTGAAATAACCATAACTCAACATTCTCCCCCTTTTTGATGATGACAAAAAAAATACATTCATATTTCTCCCCCTTTTTGACAACATCAAAAAGATGAAGAGAAAATATAAATGACAAGAAAGCACAATGGTCATGAATAACAAGAGTAGCATGGATTGTTTCCATTTAAAAAAATTTCAATCATTACAGAAGCTTGCAATTACAATTATATTGTGCACCTTCAAATTCTTCCCCGTTTGATACCACAAACATACAAACTATGTCTCCCCCTTTTGACAATCATTCACACAGATAGAAAAATGCAAGAGTTCATAGAAGAGACAAAAAGTGATTTCACTGATAAACTTAATTTTCAAACACTTCATGGGCAAGCATTACATTGCAAAGTGATGAAAGTGTGAAGAGACATTCTAACAACCCATTTGCCCATCAAAAGGAAATGTTGAAATGCACCCTATAGATTTCTAAAGATTGTCATCTCCAGGAGGAGTGGGATGACGTAGTCCATGAGCACCAAAATAAGAAGTGTGATCTAGCTACCTCTGAAGTTGAGCTTGACTGTTTGTCCAGAAAGGGTTATTTGACAAGTTTAAATTGAATTGAGAATGAGTGTTCAAAATAAATTTTAAGAGAAGAATTGTGAAATACACTCATTACAAGATGTCATAAACAATAGTATTAAATATTTCATTTTTCGCAATGGTTTGGAGATAATATTCCAGGAATCTTGATAAGTGTAGCATATGGAATACACCGTACAAAAGTAGATTTTTATAAGATAACTCATTGAATAAAATCATTGAAGAGTTACTTATATCTTTGTGGTGTGATGTTTAGTTGAAGCTTGAAGTAAACATTCAGTGTAGCATTTGACAAGAAACATGAGGTTTGATCTTGATTAAATTCATGGAGGCTTCACTCTATTTCAATTTTTCGTTGAATTTTCATATTTTTTTGGGGTAGGTAGTAATTCAGTTTACATGCACCTTTTTACGTGAAGGTAGACACTTGTGATGCCCATACCCCCAGTTACTTAGTGCAGTTAACCATCATACCATTTTACAGAGTTGACAGTTTGACTTTTTGACACGAAGACAAACATTTGTGATGCCAATGTCCTCGGTTACTCAGTATGTGACCTATCATTGCTTTGCCTTTCCCTTTATTTTTTTAATTTTGGTAGAAATAGGTAGCTTTTATCCTCTTTTTGATTTACACATCAAGTTCAATGAATGTTTGAGGTCAAAATCCAATTGAGAATGTTAAGTTCAAAAAATCTTCTTACTTACCAAACCACCAAACCATTTCAGAAATAAGAGCATCCACAAAGATGTTATTCAATGGAGTCATTTTAAAGAAATTAGATTTGTTCAGTGTGTTCTACATGATACAACCCTAGACTCATTCACAGATCATTATTTCAAAATCATTGTGTTTAATTCAATGCCTTTTCAACTATGTGAAAATGATAGGTTGTAATGTAGCATAAGTTCCTAATTCTCCCCTTTTAATAAAATAGTAAACAATCTCATTCAGAGTTGTGGACAGTTGAGAAGAATTCAAAAGAACAAAGCATCTGTCGACAGCAAGAGTGTGGTTGTCGACAGGCACTGAGAAACAGCAAGAAGACAGTGCTGAAAATTGGCATCTGTCGACAGCAATCTTTATACCTGGACATCTGTTGAATTTACAGACTTGAAGCTTGTGAACAAGGGTCATTTGTTGACCAGCTGAATGGGATATGTTGATAAGATTCAGTGTTGACAAGATGGATGTGAAAGTGTGTCACTCAAGCATCTCACTCAAAAATTCTTTTTACTTACTCCCCCATATTATATGCATGGTATTGAAAAGAGCATTCAAACAATTCAAGTATGTTCATGTCAAACAATTTGCATAAAGAGAGTACAAACATGATCAATTGAAAATTTTGAGATTTTGAATTTTTCTTGATGATCTTTATGTAGTAAAAGACTATTGATACTTGGCGGAGAATATTTCTCACGCATAATGATAATTTCCAGACAAGCCTAACTTATCCTTCCACATTTCACCATTTGATATATCAATTAGTCATTACATAGAAGATCAATTGTTCCTCAGTTTTAGCATAATAGTCAATGAAGTTTCAAGAACATTTTGTACTTTTTCAAATTTACTCCCCCCATAACATGTATATGGAATAAAAAAAAATCAAGCAAGATAACACACATGATTCCAATTGTTATGACACATTGTCATTTGGGGGTAGCATTAGCACACATTTTTCATTGCTCAGATAAAATTAAAGATTCATTTCAATACAAGCAGTCCAAATCTGAAATGATAAAGAGATTTTACTTGAACAATCTTCACTTGGTTTTCAAAGATTTTACCAGTATTCTCCATTCAATTTCTTATATTGCACATCCAATGTCATGAATCCATTTACACTATATAGCTGCAAGACTTATCAGCTTTTGATCAAGCTGATTTTGGAACACACACTTGCTTGGGTCCTGCAATGTCATTGATGTTAGAATTCAACAATGATTTCAGAATCCAAATGATTTTATTTTTGGAATAGATGTATTTCTTTCATCAATGGAACTATGAGCAGCATTAGTTCCATATTTTTCTTTAGTCTTGTTCAATACATCTATGTTTTCATGAGATTTTCTGGTTTTAGGATTTTTAGCATGAAGAACAGAACACTTCTTTTGTCCAGCAATCATGTTCTTATGTACATAAAATTTATGAGTATTTTCAGTATGAACATGATTTGTATTCCTATGTACATAAGCATGTGTATGAGCATGGGGCTTGGGAACATGCACAAAATGATCATTTCTATGCCAACAGTCCCTAGAGTTTATGACATGTAAAACATTGGACAGACTTGGCATATTTATGAAAGTGTTGATTTTTATTCTAACGAAATTTAGCAAGGTGACCAGGTCTATTGCAATTGAAGCAAATGGTTGATTTACCTGGAACTTACCATAGTATGAGTGCATTTTCTAGAATCTCTGAGATCCTATAGAGTACCTTTGATTATCCTTGGGCTGAAAAGAAGGAGGTGGTACCCTTTGGTATCTCTTGGCATGATGTGGAGTTGGAGATTACCTTGAAGCTTTCTAGGCTGCTGGAGGAGATGTGAAGACCTTGTAGAATCATGTTTTCTTTTCAATTTTATTTTTCTAATTTTCAATCGAAACAAGGTTCTTCCTATTTGCAGCATCATTGTTCAATTTGTTACTTTGTTTTTGAACATTTTTCTGAACAAGAACCTTAATAGATTTTTCTTTATGTGCAACAGAATTCTTGTTCACAGAAACATTGACAAATGAGGTCTTTGTTTTGTTTTCAAAATTCTTTTTGTTCAAGGGGTTAAATCATAAACCTTCCTTTTGAAAATTGACTTTTATTCCAAGAAGAATATCCTGAGTTCCTTGAACAAATTTAGACAAAGCATATTTAAAACTATCAATAGTTTTGTTTAATTCAGAAATCTTCTTTTCAGAATTTTGATTTTGTTGAACAACCACTTCAAGCTCATTTGTCAATTTTCCTTTTTCAGGTTTTAATGAATCAGTTTCTTTTTCTGAAGTTTGAAGTTGATTTGTCATGACATCCAAACCATTTTTTATTTTATTCTTTTCAATTTCAATTTGAACAATTTGATTTTCCAAGTCAACAATTTTCTTCTTATAATTGTTGTATTCATCATTTAATAGTTTGTCATGATACAAGCATTCAATCTTCTTTTTCAGATGATTGTTTTCCTCAATCAATTGGTTGCATTTTTCTTTTATTTGATGATCATGAGCCATGTTGGAGATTTGTTTGTTCAATTGATCATTATCAAATTTGAGATTCTCATTATGATCAATCAATTTTCATTTTCATTTTTCAAATCAAAATTTTCAGATTCTACCTGATCATGATCTTCTTTCAATTTGGATAACTTGTTTTCACAATTTTTGACTTCTTTCTTCAACTCTTCATTATCATTTTTCAGATTTTCATTTTCTTCATAGAATGCTTGAGCATTATCAATTCTCATTTCATTCTTCTCCAATTTTTCTTTTAACTTCTTGTTTTGAGATTTTACCTTCTTAAACTGATTGCATAACTGATCATAGCATTCTATTAGTTCATCAAAAGATATATCATTCTCTGAATCAGAACTTTGGGGTCCTGCTCTTAATTCCGTCTTATGTGAACTTCTATCTATGCTTGAATCTAGCTGCACACCCTCTTCTATGGATTGGTTCAAGCTGAAGGTCGGTCTAAGTCGATAATAACTTTAATAGAGAGGAAGATCCCATTAGTGCTAAAGAGAGAGCTAATGAGAAAGGGGATGAGTTGGACCTGCTATATGCTTTCAAAGCTTTGTTTAGAGGTATAAAGTCTCTGCTGTGGCTAGCTACTATAGCTCTAGTATGTGATTTCTTGACTCTCTTTATATAGCGAGTCATCGGCTTTGGGTCAAACTCAGCCTATCCTATCTGTTTTCTTGGGAAAGCTTGGCATAGGTATACAGAGGATGGAATGGAAACTTCCTATCTAGAAAGAAGGACTTCCCCGGGTTGGGATTTGCTCAAGTACTGGATGGAGCTTAATCTTACAATACAACTAAAAGGGTGCAAAAGCAGTGGAAAGATCGTAAACCCTTGACAACCAGTGGGAACTGTCCGGAAAGTTGACAAGAAGTGCTAGCTGACAACATTCGTGAGGAGGAAGGTGCCTCCCGAATGAGATGAAAGCCGTCGAATGAAGTACGGTCCCACCCAAGCCAAGAGAGATGAGTAGGCGTCGTCTTGCTTCTTTATCGCGAACCTACTGAATGAAGTGAGGGTGGGGATGAGAGCTCAGCCCTGCATGCAGAAGTCTCTTCTTCGATCGATAAACCCTATTGAATCAAACCATATTTTGAAAAGTAAGCATTATCTATCCTGTCATCTCCTTTGACTCGTCATTTTAAGTGGCCATCATACAAACTCTCCTCGAGGAAGCGCAAGTAAACTACCAAACTTCTGGATTGGAACCGTTAGCTTAAAAAAAAAGTATAGCCCGGGTCGATTGAATTGAGCTCTAAAGAGAAAGTAAAATAGAAAGGTGATAGGCCTTTTGATTAGCCTTTTTTCTATCCGGCTTTAAAGGAGGAGACATGTAGGCATTGATCTATCACATGGGTCTGAATCGGATTTAACTAACCCTTGATAGTTTCTTGACTTCTCTGACAGATATGATCCTTCAGATTTGTCTGAACTAGGAGAACCTTGGAGTTGCCATGAGGCATGTAGTATTTTTCTGTGATTTCTTTTCCAATCTTGCTTGTCTTCATAGAGGAGTTCTGCATTTTATCAACATTGTCATCAAACTCAATAATCATAGGTCTATTTAAGATACTTGAGAACTTAGCCATATTTCTGAGTATGTTTCAGATGATTAGACCAATCAACAGAATATTGAGTCAGATCAAAAAGCAATCAATCAATTCAAACAGATCAAATGATGTTCCAAAAGATCAATCAAAAGCAATCAAATTAGATTAGAATCAGATATAAACCCGCTCTGATACCATTTGTTATCATCGGATATTTGGTAATGGCAAAGGTAGAAGGGGGGTTGAATAGATTTACAGCGGAAACTTGAGCAATTTAAAAATTACTTCGGATTAAGATATCTACTCAATTAAAACCCCTCTAATCTGATGCAATGTGTGTGATTAGAATGTGTGAAACATTCTATCAAACAGTAAAAACGGCAAACATGTGATTAATGTGTGTGAGCAAATCAATTAGTAGTGTGTAGGCGAAATCCCTATGCATGCATCAAGCGCAACACAACATCAAACCACAGTGCACAAGGGATTTTTAGGTGGTTCGGAGATCACATCCAGTGACTCCTACGTCCACCCCTCACACAGTGTGGACACACTACTCAAGATTGAGTACAACACTCACACTTGAGCACGATGGCTCAACCACACACACACACGCTAGATCAAGTCCACAACATATCATATCCTCTAGCCTTGATCTGATCAACACACCACACACTATGCTCTATACACAACCCTTGTACATATCACAAGGCACACACTCTCAAAAGATCAACGTATTGATCTCAAATCAGTACACACACACACAGATATATGAAGAGTTTAATTATAAGAAGAGTTCAGAGTGATAGAGAAGATTGAATAGATGAACTCTTCAAAGTCCTTTGTCCAGATGATCTTCAGACTTCACGTTGTAGAAGATTTGATGTTGATGAAGCTTGAGACTTGTGGACGAATCTGCTCCAACTTTGTCTTCTGAGATGGATCTCCTTGTTGATGATCTTGAGACTTGGAGCAGAAAATAGGGGAACCCTCTTCTTCTTGTTCTTGGCTTAGGGACTGATGTGGGGGCTCCTTTTTTGGAAAAGGAGGCTGAAAGATCTATATATAGGAGTGTCCTATTATCACACAACTCTTGGGATTCGTGAGAGAAGAGGACGCCCTAATAAAGATCACATGTATCTCACATGTTGTGACTTAACCAGCGTCTGTCGACAGATGCCCATCGGTTGTTGATAGATACTGCAGCACATATGTCTTCCAGAACCGGATTTCTGAACCATAGGCTTGAAGGTTTGTCTGGGCTATCGACAGATGACCCAGTGCTATTGACAGATACTGCTGAATTTGGTTTTTCCAGAAGCTTTGAAATGAAGTTCTTCAGTGGTTGTCGACAGATGAGTCCTAGCCTGTCGACAGAGGTTGTTCTCTTTGGTTTTTCAGAACCTTTTATGCTTGAGGTTTAAATTAGATATCATGTAGGCAAATATCTAATACATTTTGTCATAGTATCATGTCATTTTATCAACAAAGGTTAAATGAAAAATAATCATGTGTCGACACCAAGAAGGTCATGTGTCGACACACATAAGCAATAACTTGACATGAGAGTAGTCATGTGTCGACACCAAGAAGGTCATGTGTAGACACACATAAACAAGTTAGGTTGACACATGGATTTTCAACATGATTGACAGGTTTTTCATCAACACCACACATATGTGTCATTATTAAGAGCATCTTAACATGAATGACCATGATTGTGTCATCATCAAAAACAGATCAAAACAATGATCAAATCAGTGAGTATGGTTATTCAAATAACCACAACTCAACAGCAAGAACTCCCAAGAACACTCATGAGCATGCTTCCATAAACCATGAAATGTAAGATATCACGACATGAGAGTTGTGGGAGTATCACCCTACCTTAGAAATGTCGAACACCAACATGTTGTGGCCTTCGTGTAGGTTGGCCACCTCCTCTTTTTTGATTCCACCACGTCCATGCCACCACCAAGCCGAGGATGGCCACCACATCACTATCACCATGTCTCCAACTCACTGTCTGTCGTTGGATGGAGAAGGAGGGAAGGAGGGCGAACTTAGATGGAGGGGGTAAGAGAATAAAAGGTTGGGATCGTATGGAAGGTGTGAATATATATAGAAATCGATCACCTAAACATGGCTGATCAATTGACCACATTCAACATGAATGTGGCTTAGGTGACAACCGCATTCATAGCACCTCGTTCCAAGTAGCTGCGTTTAGACTCGAAAATACGATGACACCTTGCATGCATGTAGACACCTGTCAACACTGACTAGTGCACTACTAAGATGCGATTGGTTGATCAACCACATTCTTGGCCATGCATGTAATACCTGACAAACAGTACTTGTAATCCTTTAATTATAAAAAGGGGGCATACATGTAAATGCTAAGAAAGTATAAACACAATTATTGTGTATATCTATAAATAGAAAAAGTATAAACATAATTATTAAAAGTTAGGGTTTAAATATGATTGACCAATTTCATAATGAATTTTATAAGTTCTCAAAATTGTTTTCAGATCCTCAGTTGGAGACCATTTTGGGGAATTACTCTCGTGTAGGATGGAATGGGTACATATATGCTAACAGATTGGGTATGTAAGCAAATAACTTACAGAAGGTGGTATGGTAATGTGACATGATAAGGTGGCATCTAAAGAAGCTTCTAGAAAGGGGACACTTGGCATGGTAGGATGAGGATGAAGGAGATGATGCCACTTGGCTTGGTTAGATGAGGTTGGATGAGATGAAGACAAGTGTAAGGGTTAGGTAGCATTATGATATGCATGAAGGAGATGGTGAAAAGTGTTACCATCATGGCCATTAGAAGTTTCTGGAAGGTGGCACAATCCTAGCTACCCTTCCCCCAACCCATACCATAGGAGGGAGAGAGAGGAAGGCGGCCAAGAGCTTGAGGAGAGAGCATGAGGTTCTCTTCTTCATGCTAAGGAGGAAGTTTTACTTGTAGGAACTGCACTTTAGAGGCATCCATCGCTATTTAAGACAATCAATGTGTTCAAAGGCAATCGATGTGTTCAAGGCAATCGATGTTTCGAGCAATCAATGTTTAAACATAACAACAATCAATGTTTAAGTGGTCAGCAATCGATAGACACTTCGACTGGTGACAGAAATTGTAACAACCCGACCTCCTAGACTCCCGCTAGGGACCCCGAAGTTCGTGCCGCCACCCACATATCTGAAGACCCAGAAGGGTTAGAAGAATAGTCTAGTGAGATATGTACTGAATTTAAATAACTATAACAGTCTGTACAATATACAAAAATATGTACAACGTGTTCCAAGTGAAGGCACAGGTACAAGAAGAAAGGTGCAATCCTTAAAGGGCATATCCCAAGAACTTGCAAAGCACAACTCTCAACTCACTCATGTACAAGAGCTTACAGCACTCGCTCTCACTGCTGCTGACAGCACATAGTGCCATAGCCGCCTCCGCAACCCATCCGACACCAAGCTCCCGCGACGACGAACTCTTAGCTGAAGAAAGTAGGGGGAGTGAGTCTCGCGAACAAGGCCCAATATGCATTACTAGTCCCTCACCGGCCAGAGCAGCAGGAACTCTGAAAACAGAAAACTACACTAGAAAGTTGTAAAGCGAGGAACACCAACAACAAGGTACTACAAAGCAACGGAATAGAGAATAATGCCATGACCAACAACCGAAGTTGGGCCACACACGACTCCCACAAAAACCAACAGAGTCAGACACAAACATGGAAACAAGTCTCGGTATGCCCGCCGAGATAGGGGTCTCACGGAGACCACATAGCAACCATGTGAAAAGGACATCTCACCATAGACACGGCTACCTCAGACCTCCACCAGGTTGAGGGTCCACAAGCAGAACCACCCCAGACCCCGGAGACACTGTGAGGTAGGGAAACCACACACGTCAGTGCCATCATGGACTAGCACCAAAGAAAGGGACTACGGAATTGAGAGAACACCGAAGTAAAAACCACCAGAAGAATGGGCCAAAAAGGCCAAACCAACAATGCCCACAAGAGCTAGACAAGGCAAGGCTACAAACACCGTGCAGGCTAGGGCAACGAATCGCACTAGGAAATGCCGTGAGGAAACGTCATCACAACAACAACAACCAAGCCACCGCCACTAGCAGCTAAGAGGAGGACACACCGGCCACTCCCTCTCTACTCGCCAGCTGGCTCTCGCCTCTAACCTCCCCGCAAGAGTGAGACAGAGACGCCACAAAACACCATAAGAACGCACGCACCACCGCAACCTGGCCAAGCAGCAACCCCATGCCTAGCACTACTACGTGGCTCTGAAACAAACGCAGCGAGAGGCAGTGAGACAAAGGACTGTCTAGGCCATGTCGGGAAGAAACCGCCTCAACGACCTTGGCATCCCACCTCAAACAAGAGAGCTCTACAAATGACTTGGCGTTGTTGTCCAAACCTCGTTTTCCCCTCCACTCTAGAGTCAGCCAACTCAGCTACCAACTCAAGCATGCTCGTAGCCCAGAGCACTCCCTCAACAGGCTCCCAAGGATTGGGTCCCAGGCAATGGAGACAACCTCTGAACTGGACAAGCCCTCAAGTGCCAAACTGTTGGCTTGTAACCCATGACAAATCCATCATGCACAAGGCACGCACGAACCCTCAAGAGGGTCATCGGACAACCAAGGCATGCACAAGCAGGCCAAAACCTCGGAACGCCACCAATCAGTACGGAAAGCATCACTTTGCTAATAATCGATAGGCCGCCAGTCAATCGATTATTAGACATACATGAGCCTTCTGGCACCGCCTCCAGGACATGGCCATGAATGTGTCACTTTCAATAACTGAACGCAGCGAGGTAACCTGCCGCGTTCCCCACCTGAAGGTCCTAAGGTCAAGCCTGTTCTGGGGCATACGCCGACACCCTAACTGGGGCCACGGAAACACCGTGGCAACACAGGTACTGTCGTGGCCCCCATGGCCGTCGCCAGACCATCACGACGGGGAAGGGCACCACGACAGCAACCCTGTCATGATGAGGTAGAGCATCACGATAGCAACCCTATCGCAACAGGAACGTGTCACGACAGTGATCCTTATCGTGACGGGGCAAGGCATCACCATAAGGTCACATCCAACTGGGCAAACGCCTCTTCTGGTGTCCCAACGTGCATTGTGGTCGCGATACCAACAGAGAGATAGACCCATGAGATGCTCCATCCCGGGGCCACCCACAAACCACCAACACCACCACACGGGGGAGGGGGGCATGGAAAAGAAATAAATGCTATCTACAAACCACGAGGGGCTCCCAATCCCCCTGGATTGAGAAGGGTTCAAGCAATCCCTACCTTAAACTAAGAAATGAACCGATAAGGGCCCTTCATATTGGATTGGCCACCTCCATCTCGCTCCACGCAAGCTCCACAACGTCGGGGACATGAGTACGACCCTCCTTCTCACCTGAAACTCACAAAGGGAAGAGAGGGAGGCAGAGCACCACCGGAGGGGGAGGAGAAGAGAGGGGAAGGAGGAAAGGAAGAAGGGGTTGCCGGCCAAGGCCTTAAGCCTTCGGCACCCAAGTCGCGATGGGGCGACGTGTTGCGTTAAGGACCTTAACGCTATGGGTCAACGCACCGCTACATGAATGCGTCCCCCTGCGACAACCAGACAAGTCATACTAACAAGCCTACCACCCTGATAGGCGTCAGATGACCGAAGCGACGTAACACTGTAGTGACCCATTGACCGGGCACGACACGAAGACGCGATGGGAAAGCCGGGCACGGCACACAAGCTGGTCCCAACAAGGATGAATGTCACGTCAGACACCCACGACGTGACACTAACTCGTCGCCCATACCGAATGCGTTAGTGGCCAGTCATCCGAGACACCAAACGGAAAGCCGGGAATCCCGATATTACAGAAATGGTCAGTAATCGATAGGTTCAAAGGCAATCAATGTTCAAGTTAACAGAAATCGATGTGAAACTTCGACTAGTCAAGATACAACATTGTCAGTCGAAGTGGAACTTCGTATAAGACTTCAGATAAATGTGAAGTGGGACTTCGACTACCACTTTGACTGGAATCATTTTAAAGCGATGAAAATCATGATATTTCTTATAAAAATAATCTTAAAAATTGATAATAAATATATTCATATTATTTATGATAATAATGAGATTTTGTTATCACCAAAATAAAGGGATAAAATATAGGAGTGGTTCAAAGGTTGGATGAGGTTGGATGAGATGAAGACAAGTGTAGGGGTTAGGTGGCATTGTGGATATGCATGGAGAAGATGGTGACAAGTGTCACCATCATGGCCATTGGAAGTTTCTGGAAGGTGGCGAGGTAGCGCAATCCTAGCTACCCTTGGAGCCTATAAATAGAGGTGTGCTTCTCTCCTCCCATTCCCCCATCCCATGCCATAGGAGGGAGAGAGAGGGGCGCGGCCAAGAGCTTGAGGAGAGAGCATAAGGTTCTCCTCTCCATGCTAAGAAGGAAGTTCTGCTTGTAGGAACTGTGCTATGGAGGCATCCGTTGATGCGTATCAGGTTGATCTAATAGAAGAAGCGCATTGTATTGAATTCAGGCTTCAGCTTAATTCGTTATTGGTTTAACATGCATGAGGCAAGTGATTAGGACTTTTTTTTATTTGCAATCATATTTTTTGATTTTATTGACTTTTATACTTTTTCGCACCTATTTATGTAATAGTTAATAAAAAACAAGTTTGACCTACCGTTCTTGTCACTATCACTATTACTATTTACCGTCATCGTTACCGTTACTGTTACCGTCTCTACTACCGTCAACGTCTACCATCACTGCTACTATTACTATTTACTGTCACCATTACCATTACTATTACTGATATCATTACTACCATCATTACTGTTGTTAGCCAAATGGACATTGCTATCATAGGGGTTCTACTGGAGTCGTATTATAGAAATGCCCATATGGGAAAGCTCATACTATTTACTGACTTCCTACTATGGTTTAGGCATTGTCTCTGGTTTAAAATAGATAGTGCCGTCATAGGAAGTGACTGGGACTGTACTATAGAAATGCCCCTACAGGAAAGTTTACAACTATACATGTATTCTGTTCTCGAGGGCAACATGAAGAAATTCTGGAGATGGACAAGTACTACTAGTTAAGGTGGAGAGGGCTTCTCTCGGTTCTGCGCAGTAGCCAAGACCTATCACCATTTGCCTAAGTGATAGCATATTGGACCAACTAACTGACTGTCCCGCTAATTGTATTAACTAACTAACCCTCTATTGATAGTTAGGGCACTATGTCCGACTTAACACTGACATTGTCACTGCCACCACTATTGTCACTACTACTACTACCGACACTACCACTGTTATTGCCACTATCATTACTACTATCCCTGTTACCATCACCGCTATTGTTACAACTTTTTTTTTTTTTTGGTAAAAGAGGTTCTCAGGGCCTCAAACTAGGAGAGTGCACCCTTCCTCAAGGAGGAAAGCTGTTCGCACTCCACCAGTGAGTTCCCTGGGCTGAAAGATATATATTGATAGAACCATTACAATACCAGACCAGGAAGAACCTGATTAAACCAATCTAACATGCATAAGACCAGATTTATCCATTACAACTGGCCCTTTACAATGATGAGGTAAATTGGAAGTCCCCCCTAAAGACATTATTTTTCTTAGAAAAAACAACAAAATTTGCAAGATAATCTGCCACTTGGTTTGTTTCCCTCTAGACATGAACCAGCGGGATGCACTTCTGAGTGAGATTATTCCTCACTTCAGTCCACCATCTTAAAGAGTTCCAGGCTACCTCTTTATTTGCCCGGATGGAATCAACAAGGACCTAAGAATCCGAGTATGCTATGGAAATGTGGTAACCCATCATAGAAGCCAGGCGAAGACCATCACATAGCGCTCTTGTTTCAGCAAGCATACTAGTACCATCACCATAGAAATGTGCAAAGGCAATCTGAACATTTCCTTTAGAATCATGGGTGCAACCTCCTCCACCACACGCTCCAGGATTGCCCTTGCATGCCCCATCAACATTTAAACTGAAATGAGTTAAAGGAGGTATCCATCTCACAAGTTTAAACATTTTAGAAGTGCAATGAGGAACAAAACCAAAGTTGTTGAGAATCTACATTTCAATAGGAGAAGAAGCCGCCTTGAAAGTAACCTTTGAGAGTGAGTGATTAATGTTGAATTTGACAGTGTTAATAATAATCCCTACAGAAATGGGCACTGCATCAAACCGGTTAGAGCATCTACTTTTCCAGATTTCCCATAAGATGAGGATGGCACCATAAAGAGAGACAAATCGATAAGGGGTCTGAGTCTGAGCTTGCTGATTAATGTTCCATAGGTGAGTGGTAATATGGCCATGCAGGTGAGTTATGGGCGAAATTAATGGAAGAAACCATTTCCACAAAGAGACAGCAATGTCACTTTGAATGAACAGGTGGTCTAGACTTTCTTGGTTATAATTCTAACAGCAAGAGCAACGTGAAACCATAAGAATACCAATTTCAGATACTCGGCCATCTACTGGGACAGCACGGTTGAGGATTTTCCAAGAAAACAAAGAAGCCCTGGAATAAAAAGAGTTATGCTATATCTTAGAAAGATCCTCTTTATTCACCCCAACCGGTCTAATGAGGTTGTATGTAGAACGAGTAGAGAAAGAGCCATCATAGGACGCTGCCCACTTACACTAGTCTTCTTCAACAGATAGAGTCAAACCTTCCAAAACCTCTTGAGGAATAATCGCTCTAAGAGAATGGAAGGATTAGTAATAACTTCACTTAAGGTAGCTGAACTACCCCTGACCTCATTATAGCTCAACACGTCCTTAAGGGGGCTGTCCCCAACCCAAATGTCATGTATAATGTCAATATTTGACCTGTTGCCAAGAATCCACCTTGTATTATCCCTAAGAATCTTTTCAGCGGTTTTGAAGACAGATTTATGCATACCTGGGATATACAGCTTGCTGGTTTCGTGATATCTATTTCTGGCATATTTTGCCCATAAGGAAGAATTTTGTTTTATGTTCCACAATTGCTTCACTTCCAGAGAAAGTTGCACATGCCACAAACTCCGAACTCCCAAGCCTCCCTCCTTAACAGGATGCTGAATAGAAGACCATGCCACCCAATGCCGACGATGATTACTGTTGGCCCGTTTGGTATGGCAGAAAGGTAACCTAGAGGGGGGGTGAATAGGTTTTTCTGCAATCTGAAATCAAAACGTGTATACTTAAAAATTTGGTTAGTGTTAGTGTGATAAAGAGTGGCAGTGCAGAAGCAAAAGAACAATCACACAAAGGACACAGGAGATTTATCCTGGTTCGGCCCTTCCCACATGGAAGTCCTACGTCCAGTCCCCAAGCAACCTCTTGGGATTTCACTAACCGAAGGTACAGTCCCCCTCAAGGACACTACAACACCCTGGATACCCCACCAGGTCTTCTTCTCTTTCCCGGGCAAGAAGGCAGCCCACTTCTTTTCTAGGCTTAGAAGCAAACCTACTTCTTTTACAGGTTTAGAAGTAAACCTCCTGGAACAAACCCCAGTGCGGTTCTGCTAGACTTAAACCCCCAGCTAGGTCCTGTTGGTACAAACCCCAACAAGGTTCTGCTAGACACTAACCTCTAGCTAGGTTACACACTGTATACAGTCCTACAGCTGGACAAGGGTCTTTCTTAGAAAAGAAAGAACAAGACTGAGAGCTAATACAAGATGAACACTATGGACTTAGCTCACAGTCATAGACTCTCCCTCAAGATTACAATGAGCATAGGGAGAATGGATGAGAAGAAGGCTTGAAGGCGATGAAGACTTCTGCTTGAAAGCTTCTGTAGATTTTGGCTCGAGCTCTTCTCTCTTTCTCTGAGTGTTTGTGGCGTGAAGTTTCTTCTCACAGTTGTACACTCCTTGAAGGATTTTCAGGAAAGCTCTCTTTTTTGTTCTTCAGCAATGCTCCATCTTTTATATGAGCAGCTTTAGAATAGATCCGTTGAAGAGATCCGTTGTAGCTCTTCTAGTCATTGCTGATCTTTCTCTTCATTTGTCTTAATCAGACTCTGGTGGTCTTTGAGATCTGTCAGCATAGAAGAGAGTGTTAGCATAAAAGAGTGTTTATGATAAACGATGCATAGTACTGTGCTTCTTCTAACACACTGAAAATAGTAGGTCATATCTTTTTCTGACAAGATTATGCATGTAGCTTTTTTTGTCAGAAAATATTTGAATTTTCAATGAGCGCCAAAAACACTTTCAAAATATTCAAGAGAAATCTGTGTGAATATGACTTATACAATCGTTGTTCATTTACAAGTAAATCGTTGCAAGTTTATGAACAAATCGATGTGAAAGACAAGTCGATGCGTTCACTTAAGAAATCGTTACGGTCTAAAGAAATCGTTATGAGATCGATTTCTTAACAAATCATTACAGGATCAATTTCTTAAGAAATCGTTACGGCCACATAGCGAATCGTTGTGAGATCGATTTCTTAACAAATCGATGCACTCACTTAACAAATCGTTGTAGCACTATATGAAATCAGATCAAATCGTTATAGCGCTTGTTACTATGGCACTTAAAACTGAAATCGATGTATATGAATTAAACATCGACTTTATCATTATAGTGCGCCAAATATTGCATCAATGAAAGACTTAGCATTTTGCTATGAGATTGATGTGACACGGATGAAACAAAATATTTAATTTAAGTTACATCATAAATTTTGTTAGCACCAAAATACGAAGATAATAAAGTGTGGTTCAACAATCTCCCCCTTTTTGGTGATGACAAAATTTATGTGAATTTTCTGACAAAAATATATGAAGCATTGAAAAATGCAGAAAATTCATAGAACGTACAAACTCTCCCCCTTTTTGTCACTAACCAAAAAGGAGGGATCTTACCATGCATTTCTCTCCCCCTTTGAGAGAATTTCTTACCATAGAGGGGTTCAACAATCTGTGTTCCCCCTTAATCTGTGCTCCCCCTTAATATGTGCTCCCCCTTAGTGTGAGACTCCACCTGAAGGAAACTAGTAAGTAATATTAAAAGAGAATTATGACTACACCCTCTTCAGATATGAGATTGATGAAGAGCTGGCAGTCATCAGTGCCTTGAGCATCCTTGATCCTGATGCTCCAAGGCTAACCTGCAAACAAATTACTCAAAAATAGGTACCCAAATCTTTTTGGGTCCTTGATGGTTAGATGCATAAAAATATCATTTTGGAATCCAAATTATGTGTCTTGTTGTGCATGTTTTATAGTGTGTCCTAATTTATTACAATGAGAGCAACAATGAATATAGTTTACTTTACAGTTTTGATTGCCCTTGATTTGAACAAACCTTTTAGAAACCTTTTCATTTTGATGCACCTTGGATATTTCAGGTTTCTTTTTCTGAGGAGTGTTGGTTTCTTTTACAAATTTTGGTAGTGGATATTTTTCTGGAATTATGGCTTGTTTTCCTTTTTCCGGAGGTATATATCCAAGCCTTTGTTTGTTATTTCCAGATTTTGATCCTTTTAAGCATAGGGCTAAAAATGTTTTCCCTTCAGTTAATTTTCTAACCAATTTTTTTAAATACATATTTTCTTCAGTTAGAGTTTTTAATTTTTCTTCTAACTCTAACTTCTCATTATTCTTGCTTTTCAAATCTTCATTTAAAAGATAATTTTTGTCTTTACATTCTTTCAATTGTTCTTCTAGTTGCTCCAATTCGGATTTAAGATTAGAATTGGTGTTTTCCAAGCAAGTAGAGTTGTTTTTCAGATTTCTTAGTTCTTTTACAACCCCCTTATGTTTTTCATATAGATCATTAAAGACTTCTTCTAAGTCTTCTGATTCTGACCCTGAATCTGTATAAGAATTAAAAAATGAGTCAGAATGTACTTCATCTAGCCCCACCATGAGGGCTAGATTTACCTGCTCATTTTCTGATCCTGAGCTTGATGAGCTAGATGATTCTGAGCTGGCATCCTCCTCATTTTCCCAAGCAGCCGCCATAGCTTTTCTTTTGAACTTTCTGTGCTGCTTCTTGGGTTTATCGATGTGACCAGTCTTCTTTAGCCTTGGACAATCTGGTCTTAGATGTCCAGGTTTTTTGCATTCATAGCAGACTGGTTCTTTCTCTTTTCTCTCTTTCTTTTGAATCCTTCTTGATCCATTTTTCTTCTTCTTGAGAATTTATTGAAGCTTGGACAGTACATCATCTACATCACTGTCTTCAGAATCTGCATCTTTTGAACTAGAAGAAGAAGAAGTGGAAGGAGTAGCTGCAACTTTAAGAGTATTAGTGCATTTCATTTTGGATGAACTTTCAGATAATCGCTCCATATTTATTTCATGAGCCATGAGAGAACCTATTAGATTATCGATAGACAATTTGGTTAAATCATGGGCTTCTTCTATAACTGTTACCTTAGGTGTCCATGATATAGTTAAAGATCTAAGTATTTTTCTAACATTTTCTTCGTCAGATAGATTTTTACCTAAGGAGTTTAATCCTGCTACTATAGTTGAAAAACGATTATACATAGTAGTAACATTTTCATTTGAAAGCATTTTAAATTGCTCGTACTGTGCAACAAGAATGTCTATTCTAGTTTGTTTTACTTTATATGTTCCTTCATAGGTTACCTGCAGTTTATCCCATATTTCTTTGACAGATTTACATGCAGATACTCTACTGAATTCTCTTTTAGATAAAGCACAACATGGATAGTTTTTTGCTTTAAATTTTAAAGATAATTTAACTTTATCTGCTGTTGTAATAGCAGTAGTACCTTCTGCAGGAATAATAACGTAATCACCTACCTCAATTACCTGCCACAGATCAAAGTCTGTGCCTTGAATGAAGCACTCCATCCTCATCTTCTAATATTGATAATCTTCTCCATCGAAGAATGGAGGTCTGCTGACGGATTGGCCTTCAGCATATCCTTGAGCTGCCATGGATCTTTGCTCTAAGATCGTTGGATCTTCTTGAAAGTTCAGAGACCCTGCTCTGATACCACTTGTTGGCCCTTTATGTACGGCAGCAAGGTAACCTAGAGGGGGGGGGGGTGAATAGGTTTTTCTGAAATCAAAACGTGAATACTTAAAAATTTGGTTAGTGTTAGTGTGATGAAGAGTGGCAGTGCAGAAGCAAAAGAACAATCACACAAAGGACACATGAGATTTATCCTGGTTCGGCCCTTCCCACATGGAAGTCCTACGTCCAGTCCCCAAGCAACCTCTTGGGGTTTCACTAACCGAAGGTACAGTCCCCCTCAAGGACACTACAACACCCTGGATACCCCACCAGGTCTTCTTCTCTTTCCTGGGCAAGAAGGCAGCCCACTTCTTTTCTAGGCTCAGAAGCAAACCTACTTCTTTTACAGGTTCAGAAGTAAACCTCCTGGAACAAACCCCAGTGCAGTTCTGCTAGACTTAAACCCCCAGCTAGGTCCTGTTGGTACAAACCCCAACAAGGTTCTGCTAGACACTAACATCTAGCTAGGTTACACACTGTATACAGTCCTACAGCTGGACAAGGGTCTTTCTTAGAAAAGAAAGAACAAGACTGAGAGCTAATACAAGATGAACACTATGGACTTAGCTCATAGTCACAGACTCTCCCTCAAGATTACAATGAGCATAGGGAGAATGGAAGAGAAGAAGGCTTGAAGGCGATGAAGACTTCTACTTGAAAGCTTCTGTAGATTTTGGCTCGAGCTCTTCTCTCTTTCTCTGAGTGTTTGTGGCGTGAAGGTTCTTCTCACAATTGTACACTCCTTGAAGGATTTTCAGGAAGGCACTCTTTTTTGTTCTTCAGCAATGCTCCATCTTTTATATGAGCAGCTTTAGAATAGATCCGTTGAAGAGATTCGTTGTAGCTCTTCTAGTCGTTGCTGATCTTTCTCTTCATTTGTCTTAATCAGACTCTGGTGGTCTTTGAGATCTGTCAGCATAGAAGAGAGTGTTAGCATAAAAGAGTGTTTATGATAAACGATGCATAGTACTGTGCTTCTGCTAACACACTGAAAATAGTAGGTCATATCTTTTCTGACAAGATTATGCATGCAGTTTTTTTTGTCAGAAAATATTTGACTTTTCAATGAGCGCCAAAAACACTTTCAAAATATTCAAGAGAAATCTGTGTGAATATGACTTATACAATCATTGTTCATTTACAAGTAAATCGTTGCAAGTTTATGAACAAATCGATGTGAAAGACAAGTCGATGCGTTCACTTAAGAAATCGTTACGGTCTAAAGAAATCGTTATGAGATCGATTTCTAAACAAATCGTTACAGGATCGATTTCTTAAGAAATCGTTACGGCCACTTAGCGAATCGTTATGAGATCGATTTCTTAACAAATCGATGCACTCACTTAACAAATCGTTGTAGCACTATATGAAATCAGATCAAATCGTTATAGCGCTTGTTACTATGGCACTTAAAACTGAAATCGATGTATATGAATTAAACATCGACTTTATCATTATAGTGCGCCAAATATTGCATCAATGAAAGACTTAGCATTTTGCTATGAGATTGATGCGACACGGATGAAACAAAATATTCAATTAAGTTACATCAAAAATTTGTTAGCACCAAAATACGAAGATAATAAAGTGTGGTTCAACAATTACCCTCAGTGCCATTCCAGAAAAAAGCTACCGAAGTTCTCTCAATATATGAAATAATAGATTTCGGAATTTGAGAAGCTGCCGCTAGATAGATTGGGAGGGAGGAAATAACCGAATTTATCAAAGTGATCCTGCCAGCTTGAGATAACAACTTAGATTTCCAGATGTTAAGCTTTCCATTCATTTTGTCAACCAGAGGGCTGAAGTCTGCACTGAGCAGCCTGCCCGTTTTTAAAGGGACGCCAAGGTAGATGAGATTGCCACGTTGTCTTTGAAAACCTGTAACATCCTTAATCCTGTGTATGGTTGAAATAGGTGAATTCCCAGTGATCATGAAACAACTCCTAGCGGCATTAATTTGCTGGCCAGAGGACATAGCATAAACCTCTAAAAATTGCATGAAGCGCTTGATGTTGTTGATACTACCATTCAAGAAGACTAGCGTGTCATCCGCATAAAGCAGGTGGGAGGGGGGAGGGCAGCCCCTAGGGCCCGAGTAGGGTAGAAGATAACGAGTGGAAACCATATTTTTGATGCCTCTACTAAGGGCTTCTTCCATAATAATAAACATAGCTGGGGCTATTAGATCACCTTGACGTAAGCCTCTGGAAGATTTAAAACAACCAGCAAGGGAGCCATTAAAAAGAACAGAGAACCAGCAATTAGACACCATCATACTTATGAAAGAAATAAATCTGAGAGAGAAACCAAATTTTTTGAGAACTGCAAAAAGGAAATCCCACTCTACACTGTCATACGCCTTTTTAATATCCAACTTGAAGATGACATTTTTGCCTCTCACTTTCCTGTTAACATCCTTCACCAGCTATCTTGCCATGGACACATTATCTAAGATATGTCTGCCCTTGACAAAGGCCCCTTGCTCTTCCGCGATGATGTTTGGAAGAATGTCAATGAGTCTGTAACTGAGAATTTTGGAGATAACCTTATAGCAAAAATTACATAAGCTGATAGGTCTATAATCATTAAAAGACATGGGACGGACCTTCTTCGGCACCAGAGCAATTAAAGTTGATGTAATGCCTCTTGAAAAGGATATACCCTGGAAAAAACCCTTAACCGCTGCATAAACATCATTATCCACAATATCCCAGCAAGAAGTAAAGAAAGCACCTGTAAAACCATCAGGACCAGGGGCGCTAGAGCCACCCAGGTTCCAAACCGATTTTTTAACCTCGCATATCAGGAATAGCACACAAGAGATTGTTCTGATCTTTAGAAATTAACTGAGGGATAACACTAAGCATATTATCATTGATATTAGGTTCCATCGACTTTAGTAAAGACTCAAAATAAACTGCCACCTCATTAGCAAGGGCAGCCTGATCATCACACCATTGGCCATTAACCTGGAGCCGAGATATGTAATTTCTTCTTCTGTTGCCATGGACAACCGCATGATAAAATGCAGTGTTTTTGTCCCCATTATCAAGCCAAGTCACTCTAGCTTTTTGAGCTCAAAAAATCTCAACAGTTTGCATTGGTTTCCTCCATTTAGCATTAGCAGCCCCCAGAGCTATTCTATTCATCTAAGTTGGATGACTATCAAAATCCTCCTGTCTAGCCTTCACCTCTCTCTCCTGCATGGCCAGGTTATCATGGATATTACCGAAAGAGTTTTTATTCCAGCAACGCAGAGCTCCTTTTAACACCTTCAGTTTCAAATGAATAGACACCAAAGGATTATGATGATCAGCCATCGCCCTCCAGGCATTTTGAACTGTGCTTCTGAAAGTTTCATGATCAATCCACATAGACTGGAAAATAAATCTGGACGGACCCCGTAAAGAGGTAGCACAGGCAGCAAGCAGAGGGGCATGATCAGAAGGACCTCTAACAAGATGGTTTATCTGAAAACTTGGAAAAGCACTATCCCATTGATTATTTATGAGGAAACGATCCAATCTCGATTTTACCGCTGCAAGACCAGTTCTGTTATTTGACCAGGTGAAAGGAGAGCCAATGAAGCCAGCATCATTAAGGGAGGAAGCAGATATGCACACATTAAAATCCTCCATAGCCTGCAAACTGGGGGATTGCCACCCTTCTTCTGTGATGGGGTTGAGATGCAGTTAAAATCCCCTCCCACTAACCAAGGCATAGCCATACTACCAGCCATGTTGATGATTTCATCAGAAAGGTATCTGTGTCTTATCAAGCTGCATGAGCCATACACCATAGTAATCATATAGGTTTCCACATTATTTGACTTAATGAGCATAGAAATCTATTGATCTGAATGAATAATGATCTGAACTGCATGATTTCGCCAAAATACCCAGATTTTGGATTCATCCCCATTATTCCCAGCATAATTTTCCATCTTCAAAACTTACATATAGAGTTGGCCCGGTGCAAAGGAACCAACGGTTCAGCAACAACAATAATGTCAACTTGATACTTTTTAGAAATATTCCTTAGGGATCTCTTAGAGGCAAGATTATATATGCCCTTAATATTCCAGAAGAGGATCGGACAAGTCATGAGGAAGAGTAGCCATTGGGGAACCCCCCAGCCTTGGCTTTAGATCTCGTGCACACCCCAGTTTCCTTTTGAACCACACCTTCTTTTGAGATTTTAATATTAGGCATAAAGATATTCTCTTTAGCTGCAAGTTCAGAAACCCTACGCAAAAGCAATCTGGGATCTTTATGTATAGCAGGTCTGGGAATAGAAAGAGGATCTTGGACCGATTCTTCTTCTCCAATGAGAACTTTTTCCGGAGACTCCATGGAAATATGTTCGATAGGCCCTCGGGAATCTTCAATAGCCATGCCAAAGGTAGAGACCTCAGCATGCATTGCATGCAACGACGACTGATCCCTATGCAGAACTTTCGACATACTTGGACTAGAAGAAGTTGCACGCTGGATACCAGGGAGAAGGGGCGTTGTATGTTGTAGATCTTGTCCCTGGTTAATCATATCATCCTTGATGAAACTATCATTAACAGCTGCATCCTGGGATCCTGAAGGGATTTCAGCAACATGAGAGACCAAGATATTATTACCATCTGTATGATCTAAAACAATTTGGTCAGCTTCATTGATATTATTTCCTGTGCCATCAGCCACGTCTGAAGTGCCCTGTAAGTCCTGTCGAGGAGTAAAATTGTTCCCCTTTACAACCTCTACTGGGGCTGTATAAGCAGGTTTCTGACGCCAGGCTTTTGTGTGAACCTTGTGTTGGCCCTCCTCTAAGCGTTCCTGCACCTTAGGAACCCGTTGGGTGTCCAATTTTTTATTCTTCCTGGAACACTTTGATTCAACATGGCCAAGTTTATGACAGAAATTGCATATTGCATGGATGCGGTAATAATTAATTTGTTGCCAGAATCCCTCAGAACCACAGCCCACCCATAACCTGTCTAGTCTAGCCTTGAGAATGTCCAACTCCACACAGACAAAAGCTTCACTTGTTTGAGTCAGAGCCAGAGTAGGTTCATAAATTCTCATAATCTGACCCACATTGCCAGCAATTGACCTCAAGAAATCTTCATCGTAAAAGTTAACTGGAAGCATAGGGAAACCAATCCAAATCGGAAGGACTGTTGGATCCGCATTAAAATCAAATCCTGCATCCCATTTAAAAAATCTATACAGAAGGCCCTTGATGTATAAGTTTCTTCTCAATACAACCGACAGGTAATCTTCTTCTGTTTCAAATCTGATTAATAGATGCCTATTATTCAGAACACTGATAATGTAGTCATTCTTAAGATATAGCCTTTGAGTCAGGGAGGACTTTAACTCCGGGATGGAGCATCTGCCATAAGCGCATCTGACTATAACTGCTAACTTCAAAGTAACTATTGACTTACTTACCTCTTCCTTGGTGAAGAACACTGTCGGCTCCCCTGCATCTGTAAAGCTTGGAGGCTTTACACCAATGTGCACAGGCGGAGGAGACTTGGTAGCAGCAATTATTTGTGCATAAGATCGCCTCCCAGGCAGAGAAACCTCGCTAGCTCCTCCAGAATCAGTCATAACTACATAAGTAGTAGCCATGGTAACTAGGGGGGATCACGCTGCCAGCCCCCAGGGCCGGTGGCCCAGCCTAGAACGGCGAAAGGAACACGATGGCAAGAAACACGATTTCCCCAGAGCTTCTCTCTCTAGAATCTAGAGAGAGAACTTGTTTCGACTCCTTACAACTATTATTTCTATTTCCATCGATGTTACCTAGTATTATTTTTTTCATTACTACCATTACTGTTACCGCTACTGCTACCACCATTGTTATTGTTCCTACTGTTGTTTCCTACCATTAATTCTACCGTCATTCCTATTACTACTATTGTTACCATTACTACTACTGTTACTACTACTGTTTCTATCGATACTATATCGATTACTATCATCGTCATTGTTACCATTATTGATTTCATTACCGATACTATTTCCGTTATTGTTACTATTACTGTTACTACTACTATTACCATAACCTTTACCTCTACTGATTCTACCATTGCTTATATATGAAAATTACCATGCCTTTTCAAAATATGCTGTAGTGTAGGTTGTGAGTTAAGAATTTCTAGTTACTTGTTGGGTCTATTCTACAGACTCACTCTTGCTAATATTCAGGTGAAGCTGAGGTTTCAAAAGAGGAAGTGGTGAGACTTGGTTCGGATCACAAGGAGTAGAGATTACTTGAATTTGGAAACTAACGATATATTGAACCTTGGTTGTAATATAAATGTACTGGTTCAGATATGGACAATGTTCAATTTGTTATATACTTGTCTTTATCTGTTCTTTTGATTACGAGACGTGAATGTAAAAGCTGATGGTGATATTACTTCCACTCTCTTTCCATTCGTCATGAGATATTACACCCTGATGTTCGACACTGTCACGCCCCGACGCGGAATATCGGAACGTGAGGCTGTTGCAAATAAACAAGTACAGAGCGAGTACTAGACATCACACCATTGAACAAGAAATAAACACTAAAGCAGATTTTTTCTCATTAATAATTCCAATGTTTAGTTACAACCACTAATATCAGAGCCATTCTATAGGGCCCAATTACATTGAATAAAAGCAAAAGACTAAACTAACACTCTAACATAATACTAAAACACTAGGGTACTCATGACTTCACTCCTGGTCGTTCCCATCCTCTTGAGTGTATGTGTCATCCTCGGTCTCACCTGAGAACACAACGACAAATAACGCAGGGTGAGTGATAACGCCCAGTAGGACTTAAATCTCAATAGTCAAGCAGGCTTTAAATGATTAATGTATTAAAAGGCAGAGTAACTAATGATAGAGCGAGAGAGTCAAGCAATAAGGGATAGCATGATAGCACGTGACTGAAATAGCACAACTTTTCAAATATAGCACAAGCATCGAGTATAGCACAAATAGCAAGATGGCCATAGCACAAGTATATTAATAGCACAACGAGTATAGTATAGCACTTTGTTTGTCATGTAGACAACGAGAGAATATAGCACTTTTGATTGTCATTTAGATAGTCGAGATAGATATCACTCGAGTGTAATGCCAAACACTCTAGTCATTTAACTCCCATGGGTAAATAGCACTTTCGGGCGCACATCCTAGGACCAGACCGGGCCCTTTATATATTGCTAGGCATTGGTTATATTGTTTATCTTTAGACAATCAGTCAATGCCCAATATAGAGTACCAAGAAAATAGATGAGAGTACTAGATGAATAGATGAAATAGTATAGAGAACATGAATAGATGAGCGAGTAGAGTATAGATGTAGTACCCCAGAAAATTCATTAATTAGAAAATATAGAAGAATTAAAAGTTTTATCAAATAATAAATCAAACTAGTTAAAAATATATACGTGCCATTATTTCATGCATAAAAACTCATATATAAAAAATTTATTAAAATAATAGTTATATTTTAAATAATATTCTCTAATGACTTATCAAGAAATTTGGCCATAGAAAAATCATTTAGACCAAGTTTAAGAAATTAAGTGACTTATTAGTGTAAATTAGGAATAAGTCGGAGAACCCATTATTTTATGAGACAAAGTGGATTATAAATTAAAATAAACATGTGGGTAGACTTTAAATAATATGGGATGAAAGCCCATTATGATATTTGGACCAATGGACAATCTTGGCCCATGAATAAATTCTCTAATAAAAGGATAATTAAGAATTTCTTAAGTAAAGTAAGTACATGGGTTGTACAATTAAGCTCACATAAGTTATTGGGCCATGTGTAAGAGCCCAAATCATGAAAATTAGAAATATTGGTATAAATAATATTAAAATGAATTAAAACAAGAAATTAATTGAATAAGTGTGATAAATAGATTTAAATTAGAATAAAGGGTGAATAAATAGAATTAAATCAATACCCATTAAGCTAAATTAGTAATGGGTTTTACTGATGGTCCTAACGTGAATTGTTGGGCCCAAATATGAAGAGTCCATCATGAGATGGGAGATAATTAAGTCAAATTCAGAGTTAATTAGTTCATAAATTAAATAAGGATAAGATAAAGACTAAATGGGATGTAATTATCCTAAATAAGAGTCATCATCCCATCCTAACTCATTACCCACGAAATTAGACCTCTCATCTATCCTATTAGGTGGGATAATGCTAGGAAATAAAGAGATAAATTAGGAAATTCGGAGTTTGAATGGAGGTGAAGAGTTTTAGACAAATAGGACTCTTAAACCCATCAAAACACCCCCAATTTGTTCCTACCAACCCATAGCTCGTTGCTGGAACCTTGGGGGATGAAGAGAAGAGCTGAAGAACGAAGGAGAAAGAAGGGAAGAGCTTGGAAAGTAGGGATTTCATCTCATTCTTTATCAAAACCCTAGGATTTTCTTATCAGCAAGAAAATGTAGGCAATCTCTCAAGCACAAATCGTGTAAATATTACCATAGGTAGCCCACATGATCCTCTTTGAAAGCCCCATGATTTCCCTATTTTTCGTGGCTCCATGAAGGAGTATTAAATGTATCAATCACTGTCAACTCCATGTACCCGAACCTTCATGATTGCTCTCAATCCATGCGTGTGGATGATCCCATGTCCTGAAATTATTCTCATAAATACTACTTGTTACTAGCTTTCAAACGTCCATATTTACCCTAATTTCTATCTTGTATTCCACTACAAGCAAAAGCGCATATAGAGACCGAAATTTTCGGTCCCTAATTAGGGACCGAATAGAGACTGAAAATTTCAGTCCCAAATATAGAGACTGAATTATTTCAGTCTCAATTCGGTCCCTATTTAGGGACAGAATAGGGACCAAAATAATTCAGTCTCAAATATGGAGACTGAATTATTTCAGTCTCAATTCAGTCCCTATTTAGGGACCGAATAGGGACCGAATTTATTCGGTCCCAAATATAGAGACCGAATTATTTCAGTCCCTATTCGGTCCCTAAATATAGAGACTGAATAGGGACCGAAATAATTCGGTCTCTATATTTGAGACCGATTCATTTCAGTCTCTATTCGATCCCTAAATAGGGACTGAATTGAGACTAAAATAATTCGGTCTCTATATTTGAGACTGAATTATTTCAGTCTCTATTCGGTCCCTATTCAGGGACTGAATAGAGACTGAAATCTTTCGGTCTCAAATATAGAGACCGAATTATTTCGGTCCCTATTCAGTCCAGACCGAATTATTTCGGTCCCTATTCAGTCTCTATATTTAGGGACTGAATAGGGACCGAAATAATTCGGTCTCTATATTTGGGACCGAATAAATGCGGTCTCTATTCAGTCCCTATTCAGGGACTGAATAGAGACTGAAATCTTTCGGTCTCTATATTTGGGACCGAATAATTTCGGTCCCAATTCGGTCTCTAAATAGGGACCGAATTGAGACTGATATAATTCGGTCTCCATATTTGGGACTGAATTATTTCAGTCCCTATTCGGTCCCTAAATTTTTCGGCCTCCATATTTTGAGATTGATTAAATTCAGTCACAATTCGATCCCTAAATAGTGATCGAATAGTAAATCAGTCTCTATTTTATAGACTGAACGATGACTGATTTTATTTCAGTCACAAATTCTCAATAACGTGAGAAAGATTTGTGACCGATTTTGTGACGTCTCAAATTAATACTAGGTATAGCCCCTAGCATATTTGCAGCAGAAAAACATTTAAAGATTTATATTGTTTCATGTCAGCACCATTTCTGCACATATGTACACTGACAAGGTGTCACTGGATTTTGGTAATAAAATTTAGTTCGAAATTACCATAATTATCAGAAAAATATGTTTATACCAAAAATGTGGATATTGAGAATTTTTGATGCATGGTTAATGAGGTAAATATGATTTATCTACTTTTAGGACAATTTATACTTGATAAATATTTTTCAGGAAAATTTTAAATAAAAATTACCATAAACTTACCACATTGTAATTAGACAGTGGTTGAAAATTTATTTTCTTTGGATGTCATTTACATATTAAATTAAGGTTCCAAAGAGACCTAAATGAACAGTAATCTAGTTACGTAACTTGTTTACGTAAGATTTAACCTGCATCTAAATGTGAACATGTGTAGGTAGTGGTAGGTATGTGTAAAAGTGTATATATTTATTAGTATATATATATATATATATATATATATTTTGTGTTTGTGTGTGTGCGTTAATAAAAGAAAAGATAAAATAATGTCAAAAAGATTATTAGGTATACTTACGTGTTTTAGCTAATACTCAGTCTTAGTTAGGCAAGTGTTCTTGTGAATTGAAGGATTCTTATTCTTCTTCTTTTCTTCTGACTGTGTTTTGGAAATAGTACTGGTAGTGTCAACACATCTATCCAGTAGTGTTGACCTATCTATCTAGTAGTGTCAGTTAACACTATCTATCCAGTAGTGTCAACACTATCTATGCAGTACTAGTGTTGACCTATCCGTACTCATGTGTCAACACTATCTATCCAGTAGTACTGTCACCATTATCTATCCAGTAGTGTTGACCGATTTATCCCTTATAGCGTCGACCTATCCCTTCATAGTATCGACCAATACCTTGTAGAGAGTTGACACTTTCCTTCAGAGTGTCAACACTCTCTTCTATTCAGGTTGACACACTCTGTTAATTTTCAAATCAACTTATAACTCATGTCTCCAGTGACTTAATTAGGTCGACACACCCATATTCTAGGTCGAATAAAAAGCTCTTTTTTTTCTTCCACAATATGGAGAACAATATGGACCTTTCTCAAAATTTTAAATAATTAATCTGAATTCTCAGGTCTACACACACAACGAACTCACACTTTAATCGTCTGTGTTGTTATCTATCAAAATTAGGACTGTAAATGGAACCCGAAATTCTGATTTTTCGACCTGAAACCGATAAAAATTAATGGGTTCGGAATTAAAAGATGATACCGATTTCTTATTGGAATGGGTATCGGTTTTTTTTTATAATATATCAGTATCGGATTTGGAACCACTTATTTTCGAAACCGATTTCTGATTAATTAAAAATTAATGAAAATATAAAAAAACCTACGTTAACCCTTCCTAGTTCCTCCCCACTAGGGGTGTTCACTATTCGGTTCAAACCGAAAAACCAAACCAAATCGATCAATTTGGTTTGGTTTGAAAGTGAAAAAAAAATGGTTCGGTTTCAAACTAATCGAATTTGTTAATTCAATTCGGTTTACAGATCTTATCAACCGAACTAAACAGATAAAACTGAATTTTAATAATATATTTTAAATTTATACATACGTATTCAGGTCTGTTTAATATATACATATATATATATATATGCAAATATACACATTGTGTAGGGTGTGGTCATCCAATGGATCTCATCCTTTCATCCAACGGCTGCGATTAAACACCTAAAAGACCACCTTAAAGATACCCATGCACACAAGCTGCCCCCAGCCCCAATTCTTGCAGTCTTGCTTGGCTTCCCGTTCGGCCGTTCTCTTCTGCTGTGATGGTTTGGTGGCCATTTTTGGTGGGATTCAGGGAGACGTCGCGGACGGCACACCAGGGGCAGGGAGACGACGTCGATGCTGATGGCGCGGACGGCACACCAGTGACACTGGAGACGACGCGGACGGCGCGGACGGGCCGGACGACACACCAAGGAGACGACGTGGACGGCGCAGATGGCACACCAGGGAGACGACGACACTATTAAAAAAGGAGACATATAAGATAAAAAATAGAAGGCAAAAATAGAACTGCCTTATTATGAGAAAATTAAAAGGCAGATACTTATGTTTGCCTTATGAACTCTTTATCTATTAAATATTAAAGACAACATTAAAACTTATGCCTTAATAGGGTTAAAAAAAAGTGGTCACTTTTATGTTGTCTTTTTTAGTTGCCTAAAATCCGCCCCCCTCAAACCAACCCCACCCCCCCCCCCCCGCCCCCCACCCAAAATCCCGATGGATTCCAAGCCCTAGCTGCGCTGGTTGTGGTGTCCATCTCCATTGCACGGACGAAGCACCTTGTCGTCGCCGTCGCTACCATCTGTGCGTCCCTCCGCCAAAGCGACCACGCACTAGGGCTGTAAACGGATCCGGATAATATTCGGATCCGATCCGAATCCGTATCCGGTTAAGCATATCCGTATTCGTTTAACAGATATCCGACGGAGCGGATTCGGATACGGATATTATCCGAATATTAAACGGAGCGGACGCGGAAATGGGAGATCCGCTCCGTTTAAGATCCGATCCAAAATCTAAATTAATTCTGACCATCAGATCTTCCATCTAAATTATCTAATGGTCCATATGTAACAATAACATATAAAATAATATCCTAAAAAGTAAAACCCTACCCGACCCCCCTCTCCCCCCCCCCCCCCCCCCCGTTCCCCCCAAACCAAAATCGAAAACCCCAAACCCAAATCGCGGCGCGGCCTTGCTTCCTGGCCTTCCTCGGTTCCTCCCTTCGTCGTCATCTCGGCCGGCCAACAGTGCGGCAGCGACCTCTGGTGTCGGCGAGGTGGCGACCTGCTGCGGCGGCGGATCTTTGCAGACGCGGCGGCGGCGGCGGCTGCTCCTCTTCGCGGCGGTGGCGGTAACGCTTAAGTGCTAAACGTCCGGTCCTCTCCTCCGCCTCCGGCTCTAGCCCTCCCCCCTCCGGCTCCGGCCCTCCCCCCTCCGGCTCCAGCCTCCTCCCCTCCGGCCCTCCCCCCTCTGGCTCTAGCGGTCCCCCCCCCAGCTCCCCCTCCCCCCCCTCCGGCTCCAGCCTCCTCCCTCCGACCCTCCCCCCTTTGACCTCCAACCTCCTCCCCTCCAAGCCTCCGGGCGACCCTCCCCCCCTCCGGCTCCCCCCTCCCCAGTCCCGCCCCTCCGGCTCCCCCCTACCGCGTTTTCTGCTCTCTCTCGCCTCATTCCCTCTCGGGCTCTCTCTCCCTCTGGTGCGAAGAAGCAGCCCCCCCCCCCTCCCCAGCTCCCCATCCCCTCACCCTGTCACGCCAGTGCCGCTACGCTCCGCCTCGCCACCGCCCTCCCCGGCCTCCTTTCCCATCGCCAACACCGTTTCCCTCCACTGTAGCACCCCTGCCACTGCGAACCCCTCCCCTTCCCTCTTTGGATCACGCCGCTGCCACCTTCCCCCGCCCACATCACCTTCTTCCCCTTCCCCAAGCCTGTCCGCCGCCGCTGTATTGGCCCTCCACCACCGCCGGTCGGAGCCATCCGCCCAACCCCTGCATAGCCACCATGCCCACCCCCCTCTTCACTCCTTCCTGCCACGCCCGTGAGAGCTTGACCTCTAGAAGAAGCCGCCTGGCCCGCTCTCTCCCCATGATTGCTCTCAATCCCTGTCAACTCCATGTACCCGAACCTTCATGATTGCTCTCAATCCATGCGTGTGCATGATCCCATGTCTTGAAATTATTCTCATAAATACTACTTGTTACTAGCTTTCAAACGCTCTTATTTACCCTAATTTCTATCTTGTATTCTTTGCCAATTAAATCAATACTTCTCGACTATACATGTTTAGGTTACCGAAGATCAACCTATTCAAAGCATGCCTTACCCATATTTGTTTTCTAATTAAACATGTCCACTGTTAGATCTCCATGTCCTCTTTCGACTAAAACTAGAATCGTGATTTTTGGATCATCTTGTGATTTTATATCGATTTTAGAAGAGCTTGGCATCATGCTTTGGAGGGAAGGACCAAAACCCAAAAGGGCAAAACGCCTTTTCCGGGTCGGCCCGCGCCTCTGAAGTCGTGACGGCCCGACCCGTCGCGACCTAAGAGGGGTCATGGTCGGCCGAACCATCGCGACATGAACGCGACGGCCCGTGCTGACGCGTTCTCTCCCTGAGCCGGGCCGGGTTGGCCGATTCGACTGTCGCGCCCGGGCCGCCCCGTCATGACATGAATCGCGACGGACACCCCCGTCGCGTTCAGCCTGACGTGCCCTGCCACCCCGTCGCAACTTGAATTGCGACAGGCACCCCCGTCGCGTTTTGAAGAAAGTGTCAGAACCTTGATATTGTTCATATACCCCTATTACAATTGCCATTTGACCCTTGCTATAACTTAATTATGCACTGTTATGTATGGTATTAATCTGAATATTAAAATTTGATAATAATTACATAAATACAATTAATTAAAAGTCATGTGCACAATTATTCATGATCCCATGATTTTTTTACACTTGCACACACTTAACATTAATGTTTTCCATTTGACCCTATTAAATTACTCAATAATGTATCTGGTAATTAAGTGAAATTAATTACTAAATTTCCCCATTTTTTTAATGACACTTGTTTTCGTTTTATTCGCATGATTTGTACACCGTATCGTGTCCCTCTGCCTTCGAGCACTTGAGGCAAGACAGACAACGTTTCGATACACACTTTTTCTTGGCATGGACCACCTCTCCATCGGGAATACAATCGACTGGGCCAGGGACTCCTTGTCAAGGCCTCCGTAAGTCTTCTTGGCTTTGGCGCACATCCATTTTCGACCAGCTAGTTGTACCCTTAAAACCCGTTACATTCTTCGGGATCAGTACGATCCACACGGCCTTAGTGTCTCTCTCTCTTACCTTGTGATCACGTTGAACCGTCAAGCCTGTGTCCGTAGCACGGCTAGTTGGCGATGTTGACTTCTACCTAACTGCCAGTACCCAACCTAGTGCCGTGCAACTGTTACTATAGTACCCCGAAAAATCCATTAATTAAAAATTATGGATAAATCAAAATTTTATCAATTAATAAATTCAACCGGTTAAAAAGGTACGCATTATTATCACATGCATATAAACTCATATAAAAATTCCTTAAAAATAATAGTAATACTTTAAATAATATTTTCTAATGACCCATCATTAAATTTGGGCACATAAAAATCATTTAGATCAAGTTTAAGAAATTATGCGACTTATTAGCGTAATTAAGGAATAAGTCGAAGAACCCATTATTTTATGAGACAAAGTGGTTTATAAATAAAAATAAACATGTGGGTAGACTTTAAATAATATGGGTCGATAGCCCGTTATGATATTTTGGACCAATGAACAATCTTGGCCCATGAATAAATTCTTTAATGAAAAGGATAATTAAAAACCCATTAAGTAAAGTAAGAACATGGGTTGTACAACTAGGCTCATTTGAGTTATAGGGCCAAGGGTGAGAGCCCAAATGATGAAGGTTAGAAATATTGGCATGAATAATATTTAATCAAATTAAAAATATGAAATTACTTGAATAAGTGTGATAAATAGATTTACATAAGGATAAATGGTGAATAATTGGAAACTAAATCAGTACCCATTAAGTTAAATTAGTAATGGGTTTGGTTAATGGACCTAACTTGAATTGTTGGGCCCAAATGAGAAGAGCCCATCATGAGATGGGAAGTAATTAGGCTAAATTCGTACCTAAAAATAGTAATAAATAGAAAAGGGTTAAGATAATGACTATTTTAACTTTTACTTATCTTAAAAAGAGTCTCCATCCCATCCTAACACATTAGCCACAAAATTAGATCTCTCCCCAAGCCAACTAAGTGATAAATGTTAGAAAAGGAGGAGAAAATGTGTAAATTCGGAGTTAATTAATAAATAAATAAAATAAGGGTAAGATAAATACTAAAAAGGGTTATAAATGTCCTAAAAAGAGTCCTAATCTTACCCAAATCCAATACCCACGAAATTAGCCTCTCATCTATCCTATTAGGTGGGATAATGGAAGAAATAAGGGGATAAATAAAGAAAAATTAAGAGTTTGAAGGGAAAGATGAGTTTTAAGAAAATAGGACTCTTAAACCAAGCCATACACACCCTAATTCGACCCTACCACCCCATAGATCATTTCTGAAGCTCTAGGGAATGAAGAGAAGGCTGAAGAACGAAGGAGCAAGAAGGGAGGAGCTTGGAAATGAGGAACTTCATCTCGTTCTTCATCAAAAACTCTAGCTTTTCATTCTTGCAATGAAAGGTAGGAAATCTCTCAAGCTAAATTCGTGTAAAAATTACCCTAGGTAGACTTCATGAACCTCTTCAAAAGCCCTCTTGTCTCGTTGTATTTTGCTCGTCCAGTTGGGCGAATTAATTACTTGAATCCCTGCTGTTACTATGAACCTGAATCTTCATGTTTGCTCTATACCACCTGCATGTACTTGTTCTCATGCCATGAGAAAATTCTCATATATACTACATTGTATTAGCTTTCAAATGCCCTTAGTTTTGCTCTATTTCGATCTCCCATGAGGGAGAATTAATTCTTTGAATCTCTGTCTGATCCATGCATCTGACCCATCATGTTTGCTTTCAAACCTTGTGTATACATGATCTCATGCCATGATAAATTCTCATAAATACTACATCTTGTTAGCTTTCAAACACCCCTAGTTTCCTTAATTTTCATCATGTACCCATCTCGAATTAAATCGTTGAACCTTGACTACGCCTATTTAGGTCATCGAAATATAACTTGATCAAAACATGCCTAAACCTGGTCTATTTTCAAATTAATTACGCATGTTGATAGATCTATGTGTATACTCTCGTTTACACCTGGTATCGTGATTTTTGGATCATCGTACAATTTTATATTGAATTTACAAGTATCCTATATCAAACAGGATCCGCCCTAGAAAAATGGAAAAAGGGCCGGACCCTTCTGATATCGCGACGGCGCGACCCGCCGCGATATCATCCAGGTCGCGCCCCGCTGTCACGTCGTGTTGAGAACACGGTGGACAAAGCCACCGTGATATCCACCTCGAACCGAGCCAGACCGGCCAGTTCGCTTGTCGCGCCCAGCCTCCTTGTCGCGACCTGGAGTCACGACGGGTACCCCCGTCGCGTTAATAGAAAAACAGCCAGAACCCGAAATTGCTTATATACCCTTTCTCTACTTACTAATTAGCCATTGTTTACCCTTAATTAAACATTGTTATTCATAATTTGATCTGAATAAATATTAATGTGTAATAAATTACATGAATCTAATTAATTTAAAAGCTTTGTGCACAATCCATCACGCTCTTTTGATTTCATACACTTGCACACACTTAACCATCATGTTGCCATTAAACCTTAGTAAATTACTCAATAATGTATCTGGTAATTAAGTGAAACTAATTACCTAATTTATCTATTATTTAAATGACACATGTCTTCATTTTATTCGCGTGATTTGTACACCGTTATCGCATCCCTCAGCCTTCGAGCACTCGAGGCACGACGGACCCATTTTCTACACACTTTCTCTTGACTTGGACCACCTCTCCATCGGGAATACTCTCGACTGGGCCAGAGACTCCTTGTCAAGGCCTTCGTAAGTTTTCTTGACTTTGGCGCACGTCCTTAGCCAACGAGTTGGTTGTACCCTTAAATCCTATTACACTCTTAGGGATCAGTACGATCCAAACGGCCTTAGTGAGATCTCTCTTATCTTGTGATCATGCCGGACCACCTGGCTCGTGTACACAGCATGGCTAGTGGGGCGGGTGTGACTTCTACCAGACTGTCGGTACCCGACCTGGTGCTGTGAAACCGTTACTATCGTGGTTTAACGTTGTTTTACATTTATACCCCTATCTCATCTACTATCCTTATACTCTTATCTATTCACGTTCACTCTACTTTCTCATCTATTCATCTAGTACTCTCTTGAGACTCGAGCTGTTGTGGCTCCCATTACTTGTACGATACATGACTGTCTAGCGCCATAATATGGGTCTGGTGACCCTACTGACTCGAATGCATACTGCGCAGGGCACGGAGAGTGTCCGAGGGGCTCCAATCTAGTCCTGGGGGCAGAGAGCCACCCGAAAATACCTGTAGGGACTATTGACGGTGTTCTGCATTGCACCGGTTCTGATTGACTATACTAACTTGGCTAGACATCTAATTGTTTAACTATTAGTCTGAGGAGTTCAAACGTACTGTACTATCGTGAAACGGCTACTGTCCCAAAGTGACTATTGTCGTACTTGACTAGTGCACCGTGGTGCAACTATACACGTTATCTCATTACATGTTATCTCTTTACACGCTATCTCTTTACATGCAATCTCATTACATGCTATCTGTTAGAAACGATCGGGGCGCAGCGGAAAACGCGAATCTCTCTAATGTGTATCGTTGCCGGCCGTCGGAATCGAACTAAAGCGGTAAACCACGCACAGGCAGATCCGGTCTTTACCTTTGCGGGGTTGCGTAACTCCCGAATCCGGGGAGGAGGTGGCACAGGAGGCGCCGGTGCTTCAAGCCGTTCAAGTGTCCGGCCTCTAGACGTATCCACGTGAGCTCTGGACGCAGACGGGATCTCCTCGTTCTCCACGCATCTTCCGGATCTCAGCTCCACCATATGCCTGAGAGAGGAGAGAGAGGGTGGGGGCGCCCTGGGAGAGAGAGAGGAGGGGGGCAGCTAGGGTTAAGCCTGGAGCTTGGCCCATGGTTTAACTCAGCGTATATTTATAGACACCGTGGTTTTTCATAAAAACCCAGTCATTGTCTATAAAGAACACCTTGCCCAGTTTGCTCGGAACTCTTATGCGTGTGACCCTCTAGGCCCAACTGCTAGTCCAGTTTTCAGCCCATTAAGCTCAATAACTCTTTATTGACTTATGGTAATTAATTAACATCTCATATTAATTAATTACACAATCAATTATCGTCTCACGATAATTGACCGGGCTTCCAATCAAGTTGGGTGCCAAGCAACACCACTTGATCCTGGAAAGCATTGGGGTTCAGCAACCCATTCAAGGAACCTTTTGTATCATCAGTTACCACGTGACTATAATCCTTCGCTCGTACAATGCTCCCGAGTGCACTTAGGGTATGGTCAACTGTCAAACCCTAAATTGCACACTCACTCGGTTTAGATGCCGTATAACTATATCAGAAAACTCCTTTTCTGATAAGTAGTCTTGCCCTGGCCAGGGACTATCAGGCATCTTTCCCTAGAGCATTCACTCTCTTATTACCGAGAGCGAGCGATCCCATGTTGACCACACAATCACCTTCGAAGGTATTCTGCTAGATCCGAACACTTAACTGATTAAGACCTCATGGTTAGAGATCTATAAGTCAAGGTCTAAACCTAGAAGTCCACCAACAAGGTGTCCTTGGTGTCTCAGGTCTAAGGACCAATCACGCCACTGTGACAATGAATCTAGCTGGTTGACAGTTAGGTAACATTACCATCCAGCGATTCATAACGGATCAGTTCAGTGAACTCATTCTCCAATGAGCACCTATAGATTCACCTTAGTGTCCCCACACAAGTGACTATGAGACCAGCCACCCTCATCATATGAGCAGGTGCACCCTGTACTAGCCTAACCGGATATCCGATGTCCTTCTCGGATATCCTCCGACTAGGAATAATTAAGAATATACGTTTAAAGGATATTAATCTCATTGTTATGATCTCATCATAATTAATAGATATTCATGGACTTCATAATGAAACGATAAACGAATTACACATAACGAATATAAAAGCCTTATTATTATTATCAAAGAACAAGATTGTACAAGTTGTGATTGGCTTGAGGACATCCATAACTAACAATCTCCCACTTGGACTAAAGCCAATCACCTTTAAGCCTTAAACCCATGGACTCAAGGTGGCGCTCAAACACAATTTGAGACAGAGGCTTTGTCAATGGATTTGCAATGTTGTCGACTGATGGAACTCTTTCCACCAGTACATCTCCTTTAGTGATTATCTCCCTGATCAGGTGAAATCGCCTCAGAATGTGCTTCGACTTCTGATGAGACCGCAGCTCTTTCTCTTGCGCAATGGCCCCATTGTTGTCACACAGCAATTGTAACGTCGCGCGTTTTCCGGATCCCTGTGGATCCAGGTTTAGTGGGTTTGGTGGCCAATGTGAGGCTCATTAGTGTTGTGTGTTTCTTGCTAGATCCTTACCGGGTTTGGTTTGGGTCCGTGTTGGTGTTCAGCTTGCTGGACACCAGCAGTGTGTTGGCGTCCATCGATGAGGACGTCGACTGTTGAACTTGGCGTCAAGCTTTGTGGACGTCTAGTTGTGGCGGTCTGGTTAAACGGCCAAAGGGTTGACGTTAACCTGGCATGCCTGTGTTTTTATGGCAGAATCGAGCTCTGTTCTTTCTCCTCCTTCTCCCTTCCTCTTCCCCCACCTTCACCCTTGAGCTTCTTCGCGAGTTCTGACGGTCGGCGGGAGCTCGTGGGAAGGCCATGGTGCGCGTGGTAGCGGCAGATCGGGCGGGGAATGACGGATTGGAGCGCGGTGTTCGTGGGACGTTTCTCAGGTTTCGGTGTGATTCGAGGTTCTTCGGGAGTTTAATTGCGTTTCTAAGGTAGGGGTCGAGCCCTGTTAGCTTGTTAGATGCATTAAAACACGACTTAATCACTTGAACCAGCATTTTTATTGTATTTTCGGATTAAGTTGCACCATGTGGGGTTAATGGGTGGTTTGAGTAATTTAGTGAATGAAGCATGTTGTAATGAGTTGTTTCGGGTTCTGGTATGTTAAAGGAACCATTTTTATATGTTTTTCTGTAGTTTAAACGGTTGGAAAACCTGTAGAATTGGATTAGGGTTTCTGCAGGGTTTTAGGCCGGAGAACTTGGCGTCAAGATCTCTTGTCGCCAAGCTCACCAGCCGAGATATAAACGGCTAGATCGCTTGCCGTCTACTTTTTATAAGCGGCAGTCGATGTTGCCGCCAACTTGTGCATGTATTCATGCAGTGTGGTTTACGTAGCTTTTCTGGTTACGAATATTACGTGTTTGTGTGTGCATGGCGATGACCGGTGTGAGCCAGTGCACTTGTTATGCTCTTGGAGCATACTGCTCATGTAATGGGCAAGTTTTACATGAATGATATGTGATGTACGTAATCGCTTTACGTGGTATGTGTGGTGCGTTGGCACCCGTGGCACTCTTGGAGTGCGTTGTCCATGTGTTGGACATGTGGTTTACGTGGAAAACGTGTGGTACACCATCCAGGGTGTAATATACACGTATTGTCTACGTGGTTTGAGTGTGTGTTTACTACACACTTTGTTGTAATGTAATTCTTATGATTTATCGTAGTAACTGGGCAGTGAGGTTCCTGTGTGAGCCTAGCCATGACCTTGTGGTGTTTGGGCAGTGAAGGTCCATACCGACCTAGCCCTGGTCCGTTGTTGTCTTTCGAATAATATTATATGGATTTATGAAGTAAGTGGTGTGTTGTTTCGAAGGTCATCTCATGACCGATGATAGGCCAAATATGATTGGCTATCGTAATTTATATATGTGTTAGTGTGAGTTAGCTTGGAGGTTACAAGATGACCAATGATAGGAAAGTTAGTGGTTCAGGTATGTGTTGGTGTGGGATAGCTTTGGGGTCACACGGTGACCGATGTTAAGCTAATCCTAACACTTGTATTTTGTGAATTATAAGTAAAGGTTATATGTGTAAGTATCGTGGTTTGTGCTAGCCGAGTGTGGTGGTCCGACGCCTATTCCGGAATTCCTCTCTAGTCGGGTACCCCAGGTTCTTTGTGAGCCAGGCACGTGTGGTTGTTGTGCTCGGGGTTTTGTCCCTGTACTTGTGTTGTACCGTTGAGGTCTGTGTCGTCTTCCTGGACACCCTCACTCCTGAGTTTGAGTTGTACGTCCGGCTGAGGGAAAGACGGCAGTGGGACAGCGACTTCCCAGAGTTTGTTCTTTTGTCGCTTGTAGCGCGCTCGTAGTTGGGGGTACGGACACCAGTAGTCGACACTGGTCCCCAGCTAGTCCTGTTTTTCAGTGCCTCACTTTAGAGTGCTCTGGCCAGAGACTCTAGAGGTGCCAGGCATGGGCCTGCAGTTGTGTGTCTGCAGGTGTGGTGTTGGTTGGTCTCCACAGTTGTTTGACTTCTTCCTTGTGGAGCGGCAGTTGGACCTTTCGTCCGTGACTGCGAGGCTGAGAGGTTGTTCTTGTGTTGTGTTGTCCGGGTTGGATACTGGCCTGATCAGCCAGTAGTCCGTTCCCGTGTGGTGGCGTCGTTCTTTCTGACTCGTGCTTTGCCTATTCTGGCCGTAGTTTGACTCGTGCTCTGCCAGTGACTGTGGTTTGTGAGTTTGTGACTCGTGGTCGAGGTTTGACTTGTTCGAGATGTGTCCTGGTGTTGGCACAGTTGTGACTCAGTTGTGGTTTGTGTGACTCGTCGATTAAGGTTTCACCTGTAATATTGTGCCTAATTAAAGGTATAATATAATTATGGTTCAGTGTGGTGTTTATCACCTACTTGTACCCTTGTTCGGGTGTTTGTGTTGTGGTACCTCAGAGTAGCAGGTACCTATTTTCCTTCGTGGGTTACTTTATAGTTTTGTGGTGGTACATTGTGTACCAACCTTTCCGGGTACTTATGTGTTGTGGAGGTCTTGTGGTTTGACCTGCCACTTGTTGTATCCTAACTGTTTTAAGTAGATCTTAGTTTGTAATTTATTGTGGATTAGTTTGTGATTATTAATTATGTTACCTTTGTGGGTAATTTGCCGATGAGGCTTGTGGCCTAGGCATATTGTGGTTTAGTTAAGCTATGTTCTGTGGAGGCCGTGTGAGACCTTCCACTTGTTGAGTTTTACTCATCTTGGGTATGATTCCAATTATAGCTTTAGTGTGTTATGGATTGGCTTCATGTTAGCCAGTTCCATTACGTTTGAGTAGTTCTGTTGTAAAGTGGTTTGGGGTATAAAGGACCAGCTCTTTGTTAGCAGTCCTATTACTCAAGTGTTTGAGGTTCGCTTGTGAAGCTTGTAGCCTGGGCAGTGACTTGCCTGTGTGGCTTATAGTTTAGGCAACCCGTTGTTGTAGCAGTGTGCCAGTGAGACTGTGGTTTAGGCACTTTAGTAGTTGGGCTAACTAATGATTTTATGTTAATCCTGTAGTCCTACTTTTCTTCTGAGGACGTTATGTTTATTATTATAAGCATGTTTAATTGTTATTTATTGTAATGATGTGAGCATGAAATGGTTTGGCTATTGTTGTTGCCAGTGAGACCCATTGGGGTCGAGGTGTCTGTGGTTACAGTGTTGTTTTGGGTAGCCCCTACTGAGCCAGTGACTTGTTGAGGCTCACTCCCCTACAGTTCTTTTCAGGGCTTGCCGTGTGTTTGGCTTGCAGTGGCGTTGCGTCAGACTTGTACCACCAGCAGTAGTTTAGTAGTTAGTGTTGTGTGAGCCTGTGCTCCCTCAGGGTATGCCCCAGGTAGTTGTACTCTTTTAATTGGACATGTATTAATGTAATGGGATAGTTGTACAAATTTGTGAATAGTTATGAGCACATGTACTTTCTTGTGCCTTATATTCTTGTGGTTTGTCTTTTTTATACTCTTACTGGACACGTGTGTGAGATATCCCTTGCGACACTTCGGTGCGTTCGCGGGAGGCGGATCTGGATATGGAGCCTTAATGGGCATAAATACCCCGGTCCGTCATAGCAATGGGATTGGATCAGGGTCACCTGGCACCATACCAAGGTCGGTGATGAACTTCTTCATCCACACTGCCTCCTTGGCGGCTTCAGCTGCAGCAATGTACTCAGCTTCTGTCTTCGAGTCTGCAGTGGTTTCTTGCTTGGAACTCTTCCAGCTCACTACACCCCCGTTCAAAGTGAACACAAACCCAGATGTAGACTTGCTATCATCTGGGTCTGACTGGAAACTCGAGTCAGTATATGCCCGAAGTTTCAAGTCCCCTCCTTCATAGACCAGAAATGTATCCTTAGTCCTTCTCAAGTACTTAAGGATACATTTCACAGCCATCCAGTGTGTTTCACCTGGATTTGGCTGATATCTACTCGTAACACTTATAGCAAATGCCACATCAGGCCTTGCATAGCATGGCATACATGATAGACCCTATAGCCGAGGCATAGGGGACTCTATCCATGGCTGCCCTCTCTTCAGGAGTCTTAGGAAACTGCTCCTTAGAGAGAATAATCCCATGTCTCAAAGGTATGAGACCTCTCTTGGAATTTTCCATGCCAAACCTTTTGACAATGGTATCTATGTACATGGATTGGGTAAAGCCAAGCATCCTCTTAGATCTATCTCTATAGATACGTATTCTTAATACGTAGGATGCTTGTCCCAAATCCTTCATGGAGAAGTTCTTTGACAACCAAACCTTTACTGATGATAACATCCCTACATCATTCCCAATGAGTAAGATGTCATCAACGTAAAGAACGAGAAAAGTGATAGCACTCCCACTGATTTTCTTATACACACATGGTTCATCTTCATTCTTAATGAAGTCATAAGATTTGATAGCCTCATCAAACCTTATGTTCCAACTACGAGAAGCTTGCTTCAATCCATAGATGGATCTTTGAAGCTTGCATACTTTGTCTTGACACTCTTTGGATGTAAAACCCTCAGGTTGTATCATATACACTTCCTCCTCAATGTTTCCATTAAGGAAAGCGGTTTTTACATCCATCTGCCAGATCTCGTAATCAAAGTATGCAGCAATGGCAAGAAGAATTCTGATCGACTTTATCATAGCAACTGGTGAGAAAGTTTCGTCATAGTCAATTCCTTGCCTTTGACGATACCCCTTTGCCACCAACCTTGCCTTATAAGTGTCGATCTGTCCATCTGCACCGATCTTTCTCTTAAAGATCCACTTGCACCCAATAGGTACTATACCTTCGGGCAAGTCTACCAAATTCCAAACTTGGTTGGTGTACATGGACTGCATCTCAGAATTCATGGCATCTCGCCATTTCCCTGACTGAGGACAATCAACAGCCTCTTGGTAGGTCTTTGGATTATCATCCTCATCATAAGACATGCTTTCACTGATATGTCCAACATATCTTTCAGGCTGTCTAGGTACTCTACCAGACCTACGCTGAATGTGTGTATATTCCTGAATAGGTTCTGGAACCGATGTTTCACCTGGTGGAATTTGCACAATTTGTGGATCTAGAACATCTTCTAGATCTACTTTACTCCCACTGTCCTCTTGGGTAAGGTGCTCCTCTTCCAAGAAGACAGCTCTCCTAGCGACAAACACTCTTTGTTCACCAGGATGGTAAAAGTAGTACCCAAACGTTTCTTTTGGGTATCCAACAAACCTGCACTTATCGGTTCTGGATTCCAGTTTATCTGGGTCATGTCTCCTCACATGGGCAGGACAGCCCCACATTTTAACATGTTTAAAATCAGGCTTTCTACCCTTCCATATCTCATATGGAGTGGAAGACACAGATTTACTGGGAACCCTGTTCAGCAGATATGCCGCTGACTCTAGCGCATATCCCCATAAGGAAACTGGTAACGTCCATGGATCGCACCATGTCCAACAAGGTATGATTTCTCATTTCCGATACTTCATCTATGGTGTATAGGGAGAAGTCCATTGAGAAAGGATACCATTGTGAATTGTGTGAACTCTGTACTTAAGTATTCACCTCCTCGGTCTGACCGTAGGATTTTAATGCTCTTTCTAGTTTGCTTCTCAACTTCATTCTTAAATTCTTGGAATTTCCCAAAGGCTTCAGATTTGTACTTCATTAAGTAAACAAATCCGAACCTTGAGTAGTCATCCGTGAATGTAATGAAGTATGAGTAGCCACCCTTGGCTTGGGTAGACATTAGACCATATACATCCGAGTGTATTAGTTCCAATATGTCCTTGGCCCTATCTCCATGTCCACTAAATGGAGATTTGGTCAACTTACCCATTAAACAGAATTCACAAGTTGCATATGATTCATAATCAAATGGATCCAAGTATCCATTCTTATGCAACTTTTGAAGCCTATTCTCGCCAATGTGACCAAGCCTACAATGCCATAAGTAGGCAGTGTTCACACTATTCTTACTTCTCTTAGGAGAAACATCAACATGGAGATTTTCATAAGAAACATCAAGTAGATACAAACCATTCACCAAATTTGCTAAAGCAACTAGTTTATTTCTCAAATAAACTGAACAACTATTGATCTCAATGGTAAACTTGTATCCAATTCTGTCTAAACAAGAAACAGAAATAATGTTCTTAATGATACTAGGCACAAAGTAGCAATCATCTAATAAAAGTAAATCTCTTGAGGGTAACTTGAGCTTCACTGTCCCCACAGTATGTGCAGCAACACTTGCACCGTTTCCAAGCCTCAAGTTCACCTCGCCCTTGCTCAGCTTCCTTCTACTTGTCAACATCTGCACATCATTGCAGACATGAGAAGCACATCCAGTGTCTAAAACCCAAGATGTGGAATCTCTAATAGACAAGTGAAGATCTATCATATAGATACCTGAAGCTTCGCCAAGCTTCTGCTTCTCCTGAGCCTTCATTGCAAGGTAGTCCTTGCAATTTCTTTTCCAGTGCCCCTTTTTCTTGCAGTGGAAGCACTCACCCTTTTCTTCTCCTTTGCTTATGTCCTTCTTTTGTTTCTGCTTAGACTGCTTCTTTGCATTGCCTTTCTTAAAGGCTTGCCCTGCTCTCCTCTTCTTGTTGGACTTTCCAACCATGAGAACAGTGGGCTTTTCCTTCTTAAGGTTGCCCTCAGCAGTCTTCAGCATGTTTAGCATCTCAGCTAAACTCACCTTCCAGGACATAGGCAATGCGCTCAGACCTGAGGACAATCTTCAGGTTCTTGAGCCATTCCGAGTAGTTCGGGCTTGTCAATTTGTTGGCATCCAGTATGCCACGGAGTGGGTTACCCGACGACATTTTTGCCTATAAAGGAAATGTAAACACAACTAGCAGATGTTCATAATAATAATTAAATCTAGATTAGGACTTTAATCAAGATTAGCTCCCACTATTTTCCAACAGACTGTATAACCCTCAGATATACAGAATGGGAGACACCGACGGTCTCCTAGCAGGGATCGGAATCTCACAGACTCATAGCATGATCTTGTGGATAGCATAACAAACCATACTATGATCTGAAAGCGGTCAACCCTTGACACTTGCAACTCTTGCAATATCCGATCTTATTTGGCCCCTGCATTTTAATGACCTTGTGGATAGCACAACAAGTCATTAAATCCAGTCTAAGCAGTACATCATTACGTAACGAGCATAGATTTGGATGTAGCCCTTGTGGATAGCACAACAAAGCTACACCGGTCCTCTATCCCGTTTAAGACATCACTATGCCATAGTTTTAGTCTGTCATCAGATTTGGCAAGCCTTGTGGATAGCACAACAAACTTACCCGATCTAATGGCAATCCTAAAACTATAATGATGGAGGGCCACGTAATTCATTCTCAATGATTACGCTACGGCTTAAAATTTAAACGAGGAGGGATTTTCACATATTTTATCTTGGTCTCTATATCTGCGTGCTATTGATATATAGAATTTAGAATATCATATATTTAATTATATATATCAAAGCACATTCCACGTATATCATATATATGAAGAAAAACGATGGATGATCATGGACTTTAACCTAGAGTGGCATTACCAGAGCCAGTTGGTAATCCACAAATATGGTGAACAAATGGCAGCCCCACATCTGATGCTTTAGCTTGATGTAACTTGATCTCCAACAAGGTCATGCATGGTACTCTCCTCCATCTCCGCCAATCCGCTTCTTAAAATTACAAGTAATATTTAAATTGGGCTCGCAGGCCCATAAATGTACATCAGATAATAATAAGAAACCTTGAACAAGTCAAGGGGAGTACATAATAAGAGGGAGATAGAATGTACAACCTGGATTCAATGGAGGGAGAGAGGGAGGCACGCAGTCCTCATAAATTACATCATTTGCCATTAACCATAACAATCATCACATGATATCTAAGTCCATGACCATCCATCCACACACATCACATGCATCAACAAGCAATTATCACATAATTACTTCTGAAATATTTTACTTCAAAAATATAATAATTATACTTTGAAAACCATTTAACTAAGTAATTTAGCTAACATGGATATCATCTAATCAACATTAGATAAACGTCATTCACCGTTACTGCATGAAGTTGCCAAGATGTGCAGTTAATTAATTTAAAAATCACATTTCTAAATCAATTAACATGTCTTAATTAGATTAGAGGAAATAACTAAAACAATTTCAGATTTCCTTTAAACTAATTAAGTAATGGGTCATTTATATGAAAATAATTTACAGAGAGTTAAAATAATTTTAAAACTCAAAAATCATTTTTCATAATTTTCTGGGATTTTAAAACATTTTTCTGAATTTTAAACATTTTAAAACATTTTAAAATTTGAAAAAGGGGAGGGGGGTGGACCGGATCCGATCCAACCGGATCCAGTGGGGCGCACGGGCCACCCGCGCGGATGGCCCGGGCCCCGCCTTGGGTCCGGGTGACTTACCCGGACCCAGGGCCCGCGGGGGCGACCCGCGGGGTCGCCCCTTTCGCCCGCCTGGGTTCGCCCGAGGGGCGAACCCTAGGCCGCCACCGCCCCTTCGCGCAGGGCCGCGGCGGGGTCACCGTGCCGCCCCGGGCGGCCGCGGACTGCGCCAGCGGGCCGGACCCCGCCGCCCTTCGCCCTGGGCACCCAGAAAACCCGCGGAAAAACCCCTGAAACCTGCAAAATCGCCATATCTTGGACTGTCCAAGAAGCTGCAACCTGTACGACAGCGGCACTTTGCAGGCGGCAGTACGACCTCCATAGATGGCCAAACGACGGCACGAGGGGTTCTTCGCGAAGGCCTTGGTACCAGGAACACCTTCCACGTACCAAGCGGCAAGTGCACATCCCATGTGCGACCCACGAACACATCAAACATGGCGACTCATGCACAACGCGAATCGACGAAAAACACATGAAATATCATACACAAGATGCCGATTCCGAACGTACCGGCAACTTGGCTCTGATACCACTGTTAGAAACGATCGGGGCGCAGCGGAAAACGCGAATCCCTCTAATGTGTATCGTTGCCGGCCGTCGGAATCGAACTAAAGCGGTAAACCACGCACAGGCAGATCCGATCTTTACCTTTGCGGGGTTGCGTAACTCCCGAATCCGGGGAAGAGGTGGTGCAGGAGGCGCCGGTGCTTCAAGCCATTCAAGTGTCCGGCCTCTAGACGTATCCACGCGAGCTCCGGATGCAGACGGGATCTCCTCGTTCTCCACGCGTCTCCTGGATCTCAGCTCCACCATATGCCTGAGAGAGGAGAGAGAGGGTGGGGGGCGCCCTGGGAGAGAGAGAGGAGGGGGGCAGCCAGGGTTAAGCCTGGAGCTTGGCCCAGGGTTTAACTCTCAGCGTATATTTATAGACACCGCGGTTTTTCATAAAAACTCAGTCATTGTCTATAAAGAACACCTTGCCCAGTCTGCTCGGAACTCTTATGCGTGTGACCCTCTAGGCCCAACTGCTAGTCCAGTTTTCAGCCCATTAAGCTCAATAACTCTTTATTGACTTATGGTAATTAATTAACATCTCATATTAATTAATTACACAATCAATTATCGTCTCACGATAATTGACCGGGCTTCCAATCAAGTTGGGTGCCAAGCAACACCACTTGATCCTGGAAAACATTGGGGTTCAGCAACCCATTCAAGGAACCTTTTGTATCATCAGTTACCACGTGACTATAATCCTTCGCTCGTACAATGCTCCCGAGTGCACTTAGGGTATGGTCAACTGTCAAACCCTAAATTGCACACTCACTCGGTTTAGATGCCGTATAACTATATCAGAAAACTTCTTTTCTGATAAGTAGTCTTGCCCTGGCTAGGGACTATCAGGCATCTTTCCCTAGAGCATTCACTCTCTTATTACCGAGAGCGAGCGATCCCATGTTGACCACACAATCACCTTCGAAGGTATTCCGCTAGATCCGAACACTTAACTGATTCCGAACACTTAACTGATTAAGACCTCATGGTTAGAGATCTATAAGTCAAGGTCAAAACCTAGAAGTCCACCAACAAGGTGTCCTTGGTGTCTCAGGTCTAAGGACCAATCACGCCACTGTGACAATGAATCTAGCTGGTTGACAGTTACGTAACATTACCATCCAGTGATTCATAACGGATCAGTTCAGTGAACTCATTCTCCAATGAGCACCTACAGATTCACCTTAGTGTCCCCACACAAGTGACTATGAGACCAGCCACCCTCATCATATGAGCAGGTGCAACCTGTACTAGCCTAACCGGATATCCGATGTCCTTCTCGGATATCCTCCGACTAGGAACAATTAAGAATATACGTTTAAAGGATATTAATCTCATTGTTATGATCTCATCATAATTAATATCCATTGCGCATATTCATGGACTTCATAATGAAACGATAAACGAATTACACATAACGAATATAAAAGCCTTATTATTATTATCAAAGAACAAGATTGTACAAGTTATGATTGACTTGAGGACATCCATAACTAACACTATCTTAGTATACAAGCTATCTCATTACACGCCACCTTGATACAAGCTATCCTATTACATGTCATTTTGATACACGCTATCTCGTTATGTTGTCATCCTAATTTTTTAATACTCTTGAGAAATGTATTATCGTTAATTTGTTATCTTGTACTATTACTCTCTTGACTATACATGATCGTTCTCTCTAGTTAACCTACGTTATAAGACATTAATCACTTAAAGCATGCTTGTTTACATGAGATATTAAGTCCTACTGAGCGTTATCGCTCACCCTTCGTTATTTATTATTGTGTTTTCAGGTAAGTCAGGTGATGACCTTACACACATCAACGGGATTTGACTGGAGTGATGAGCGTCCTAGAGTCATAGCGATGGATTGTCCCCGGTACCCTAGAGTTAGTTTAGTTAGTTGCTTAGTTATCATTTCCAAATGTAATGAAGTCATTGAGTCCTATGCTTGGCTCTGAATTAGTGGTTGTAATAGTTTAGATGAATTATTAATAAAATGATGAGTTTTATTGCAATTATTATTCATTAGTTGCTCTGATGTTTACAAATGTATGCGCAATTTACGTTACCATACTCGGTGTTCATGCCTCCCCGATTTATTCCGCTGCTAAATTGGCGGGGCATGACAGTTGGTATCAGAGCCTAGGATGTCCTTAATAAGATATTTTAAGTCTAGGATGTTCTAGGTGAACTGCCCTGACACGTGTCTAAGCCAACCACCATACATATGTGATGATTAGGTAGAACCATGGTTAAGATCTAAATACATTATAAATATACATGCATCAACTTAGTAATACCTTAGTACCCAAAGTCAAAAAGGAAATAAATTAAATGTTATTGCTCCCAGGAGATTAGTGGAGATGATGGAGTGAAATATTCTGAGTAAATTGGTAGTCGTATCATATCATATGAATTTGGGGACCGAATTCTATTTAATTGGGGGAGATGTAGTACCCCGAAAAATCTATTAATTAAAAAATATGGATAAATCGAAATTTTATCAATTAATAAATTCAACCAGTTAAAAAGGTATGCATTATTATCACATGCGTATAAACCCATATAACAATTCCTTAAAAATAATAATTATACTTTAAATAATATTCTCTAATGACCCATCATTAAATTTGGGCACAAAAAAATTATTTAGATCAAGTTTAAGAAATTATGCGACTTATTAGCGTAATTAAGGAATAAGTCGAAGAACCGATTATTTTATGAGCCAAAGTGGTTTATAAATAAAAATAAACATGTGGGTAGACTTTAAATAATATGGGTCGATAGCCCGTTATAATATTTTAGACCAATGAACAATTTTGGCCCATGAATAAATTCTTTAATGAAAAGGATAGTTAAAAACCCATTAAGTAAAGTAAGAACATGGGTTGTACAACTAGGCTCATTTGAGTTATAGGGCCAAGGGTGAGAGCCCAAATGATGAAGGTTAGAAATATTGGCATGAATAATATTTAATCAAATTAAAAATATGAAATTACTTGAATAAGTGTGATAAATAGATTTACATAAGGATAAATGGTGAATAATTGGAAACTAAATCAATACCCATTAAGTTAAATTAGTAATGGGTTTGGTTAATGGACCTAACATGAATTGTTGGGCCCAAATGAGAAGAGCCCATCATGAGATGGGAAGTAATTAGGCTAAATTCGTACCTAAAAATAGTAATAAATAGAAAAGGGTTAAGATAATGACTATTTTAACTCTTACTTATCTTAAAAAGAGTCATCATCCCATCCTAACACATTAGCCACGAAATTAGATCTCTCCCAAGCCAACTAAGTGATAAATGTTAGAAAAGGAGGAGAAAAATGTGTAAATTCGGAGTTAATAAATAAATAAATAAAATAAGGGTAAGATAAATACTAAAAAGGGTTATAAATGTCCTAAAAAGAGTCCTAACCTTACCCAAATCCTTTACCCACAAAATTAGCCTCTCATCTATCCTATTAGGTGGGATAATGCAAGAAATAAGGGGATAAATAAGGAAAAATTAAGTGTTTGAAGGGAAAGATGAGTTTTAAGAAAGTAGGACTCTTAAACCAAGCCATACACACCCTAATTCGACCCTACCATCCCATAGATCATTTCTGAAGCTCTAGGGGATGAAGAGAAGGCTGAAGAACTAAGGAGCAAGAAGGGAGGAGCTTGGAAATGAGGAACTTCATCTCGTTCTTCATTAAAAACCCTAGCTTTTCATTCTTGCAATGAAAGGTAGGCAATCTCTCAATCTAAATTCGTGTAAAAATTACCCTAGGTAGATTTGATGAACCTCTTCAAAAGCCCTCTTGTCTCATTGTATTTCTCTCATCTAGTTGGGCGAATTAATTACTTGAATTCCTACTGTTACCATGAACCCGAATCTTCATGTTTGCTCTATACCCCCGCATGTACTTGTTCTCATGCCATAAGAAATTTCTCATATATACTACATTGTATTAGCTTTAAAACGCCCTTAGTTTTGCTCTATTTCGATCTCCCATGAGGGAGAATTAATTCTTTGAATCTCTGTCTGATCCATGCACACGACCCTTCATATTTGCTTTCAAACCTTGTGTATACATGATCCTATGCCATGATAAAATTCTCATAAATACTACATCTTGTTAGCTTTCAAACACCCCTGGTTTCCTTAATTTTCATCATGTATCCATCTCGAATTAAATCGTTGAACCTTGACTGTGCCTGTTTAGGTCATCGAAATGTAACTTGATCAAAGCATGCCTAAACCTGGTCTATTTTCAAATTAATTATGCATGTTGATAGATCTATGTGTATACTCTCGTTTACAATCGTACGATTTTATATTGAATTTACAAGTATCATATATCAAACAGGATCCGCCCTGGAAAAATAGAAAAAGGGCCGGACCCTTCTGATATCGCGATGGCGCGACCCGCCGCGATACCATCCGGGTCGCGCCCCGCTGTCACGTCGCGTTGAGATCACGGTGGACAAAGCCACCATGATATCCACCTCGAACCGAGCCAACCGGCTGGTTCGCTTGTCGCGCCCAACCGCCTTGTCGCGACCTGGAGTCACGACGGGTACCCCATCGTGTTAACAGAAAAATAGCCAGAACCTGAAATTGCTTATATACCCTTGCTCTACTTGCTAATTAGCCATTGTTTAGCCTTAATTAAACATTGTTATTCATAATTTGATCTGAATAAATATTAATGTGCAATAAATTGCATGAATCTAATTAATTTAAAAGCTTTGTGCACAATCCATCATGCTCTTTTGATTTCATACACTTGCACACACTTAACCATCATGTTGCCATTAAACCTTAGTAAATTACTCAATAATGTATCTGGTAATTAAGTGAAACTAATTACCTAATTTCTCTATTATTTAAATGACACATGTCTTCATTTTATTCGCGTGATTTGTACACAGTTATCACATCCCTCAGCCTTCGAGCACTCGAGGCGCGACGGACCCATTTTCTACACACTTTCTCTTGACTTGGACCACCTCACCATCGGGAATACTCTCTACTGGGCCAGGGACTCCTTGTCAAGGCCTCCGTAAGTCTTCTTGGCTTTGGCGCACGTCCTTAGCCAACGAGCTGGTTGTACCCTTAAATCCTATTACACTCTTAGGGATCAATACGATCCAAACGGCCTTAGTGAGATCTCTCTTATCTTGTGATCATGCCGGACCACCTGGCTCGTGTACACAGCATGGCTAGTGGGGCGGGTGTGACTTCTACCAGACTGTCAGTACCCGACCTGGTGCTGTGAAACCGTTACTATCGTGGTTTAACGTTGTTTTACGTTTATACCCCTATCTCATCTACTATTCTTGTACTCTTATCTATTCACATTCACTCTACTATCTCGTCTATTCATCTAGTACTCTCTTGAGACTCTTGAGCTGTTGTGGCTCCATTACTTGTACGATACATGACTGTCTAGCGCCATAATATTGGTCCGGTGACCCTACTGACTCGAATGCATACTGTGCAGGGCACGAAAAGTGTCCGAGGGGCTTCAATCTAGTCCTGGGGGCAGAGAGCCACCCGAAAATACCTGCAGGGGCTATTGATGGTGTTCTGCATTGCACCGGTTCTGATTGACTATACTAACTTGGCTAGACATCTAATTGTTTGACTATTAGACGAGGAGTTCAGACGTACTATACTATCGTGAAACGGCTACTGTCCCAAAGTGACTATTACCGTACTTGACTAGTGCACCGTGGTGCAACCATACACGTTATCTCATTACATGTATCTCTTTACATGCTATCTCTTTACATGCAATCTCGTTACATGCTATCTTGATATACAAGCTATCTCGTTACACGCCACCTTGATACAAGCTATCCTATTACATGTCATTTTGATACACGCTATCTTGTTATACACTATCTTGTTACACGCTATCTCGTTATGTTGTCATCCTAATTTTTCAATACTCTTGAGAAATGTATTGTCGTTCACTTGTTATCTTATACTATTACTCTCTTGACTATACATGATCGTTCTCTCTAGTTAACCTGCGTTATAAGACATTAATCACTTAAAGCATGTTTGTTTACATGAGATATTAAGTCCTACTGAGCGTTATCGCTCACCCTTCGTTACTTCTTATTGTGTTTTCAGGTCAGTCAGGTGATGACCTTACACACATCAACAGGATTGGACTGGAGTGATGAGCGTCCTAGAGTCATAGCGATGGATTGTCCCCAGTACCCTAGAGTTAGTTTAGTTAGTTGCTTAGTTATCATTTCCAAATGTAATGAAGTCATTGAGTCCTATGCTTGGCTCTGAATTAGTGGTTGTAATAGTTTATATGAATTATCAATAAAATGATGAGTTTTATTGTAATTATTATTCATTAGTTGCTCTGATGTTTGCGAATGTATGCGCAATTTACGTTACCATACTCGGTGTTCATGCCTCTCCGATTTATTCCGCTGCTAAATTGGCGGGGCATGACAGCTACTATCGTGATTTAACATTGTTTTACGATTATACCCCTATCTCATCTACTATCCTTGTACTCTCATCTATTAACGTTCACTCTACTATCTCGTCTATTCATCTAGTACTCTCTTGAGACTCTTTAGCTGTTGTGGCTCATATTGCTTGTACTATACTTGACTGTCTAGCGCTATAATATGGGTCTTGTGACTCTACTGACTCAAATGCATACTGTGCAGGGCACGGAGAGTGTCCAAGGGGCTCCAATCTAGTCCTGGGGGCAGAGAGCCACCCAAAAATACCTACAGGGGCTATTGTCGGTGTCTGCATTGCACCAGTTCTGACTAACTGTTCTACACATTTGACAGTTATGTTGTTACTGTTAGTCTGATTAGTTCAGACGTACTGTGCGATTACTGTGCTATCGCTGACTGTTATTGAACGGTTATTGTCCTAGAGTGACTACTGTCGTATTCTTCTAGTGCACTGTTGTGCTACCATGCACGCTATCTTGTTACACGCTATCTCGTTATATGGTCAATTCTCTATCATCCTAGTTTTGCAATAATCTTGTGGAATGTAATATCGTTCACTTGTTATCGTGTGCTATTTCTCTCTTGACTATACTTGATCGTTCTCTCTAGTTAACCTGCTTTACAAGACATTAATCATTTAAAGCATACTTGTTTATACGAGATATTAAGTCCTACTGAGCGTTATAGCTCACCCTTCGTTATTTGTTATTGTGTTTCAGGTAAGTCGGGTGATGACCTTACACACATCAACGGGAATGGACTGGAGTGATGAGCGACCTGGAGTCATAGTGATGGAATGTCCTTAGTACCTTAAAGTTTAGTTAGATATTTGTTTAGTTATCCTTTCCAATGTAATTAAGTCATTGAGCCCTATGTTTGGCTCTGAATTAGTGGTTGTAATAGTTTAGATGAATTATCAATGAAATGAGGAGTTTATTGTAAATATTGTTCATTAGATGCTCTGATATTTACGGCTGTACGTGCAATTGTCGTTACTATACACGTTGTTCATGCCTCCCCGATTTATTTCGCTGCTAAATTAGCGGGGCATGACAATAGATGAGAGCTAAGGGCCAATGCACGTAACACATCGAGTAACAGACGATAGTAACAATTGCACAACACGCGCTATTGGTGTTGGCAGTCAGGTGGAATTCACTACCTTTCCGCTGGCCATGTTACGCATAGATCCAGAGGTCCGGTGTGATTCAAGATAAGAGCGAACTTCTAATAGCCATTTGGATCATGTTGATCCCTAAGGGTATCATAGGTGTTAGGGTACAACCAGCTCGTCGACCATGTGGGAATCCATGGACAGAGGAGACTTACGGAGGCCTTGAACAAAGACTCACTAGTCCGGCAGAAGGAGTATCCGACGGAGAGCTCGTCCAAGTCAAGAGAGTGTGCATATAGAAACAAGTGCTCGACGTTCTAGAGGAATTCTAGAACAGTGGAGCATCGGTAATAGTATTCCCAAAACAACGCGAGAAACGAAGACAAGTCCTTTTAAAATAGGACAATTAATATACTTTATTGAAATAAATTACAGATACATTATGAAATATTTCCATGCCAAATTAAGCCATATTGTATGGTTCAAGTGTGTGCATGTGTCAAGAGAATCATGGAGATGAAATAATCAAGTGAAAGACTTTTTAATTTAACTAATTACATGTCCATGATTAACAATTTTCTTTACTGAGTCTAAGTCAGTTAACAGGGTAAAAGGTTACTGCAGAAGGTCAAACCTTGCAGAGATAGGGTGTTTCATGTAAAAATCCCAGATCACGACGTACCCTTGTAAGGGTCGCGACGGGGTCTTGTACAGAACGCGATAGACCTGTCCGCTCAGGCGGCCAGAACGCGACGACAGTCCCTATCGCGTTCAGAACGTGACAGGTGGTGCTGTCATGACCGGCCCTGAGAACGCGACCTATCAGGCCATCGCATTCTCAAGTCCTACGCATGAGTCCGGCGGGAAAAGGGCAGAGCCTCGGATTGCGGGCCAACTTTCTACCTTTTGACACAGGGTCGTTCAAAAAATCATAACTAATTGTATAGTCAATGAAAAATCATGAAACTAGTTGCAAATTGATCTAGACTCACATGGGTACCTGCACTAATTAGGAATTTGAAAACGGACATGGTTTAGACATGCTTTAATCATGGGTATTCATGATGAACATGAAACAGTACATAGTTGAGATCAACAATTTAATTCGCAACATAGGATGGATGGAAATTAGGGCTTTTAGGGGCAAACGACGCCTAACATGCAACAGTATCCCCAATAAAATTTTTGTAGCATATGGTTTAGTATACATGGAGATCAAGAATTAAGAAGGGGGTTTGGGGTCATGGAGTTCACAGAACTTCAAAAATTAAGAACCAAAGATTGGGTGAACGAAAAATTATGAAACAACAGGGGTTTTGTTCCTGATGCTTGGAATAATTTACAGTTGAAATTTCATTAATTTGGCTCGTGAGAATGCCTACCTTTAGTCATTTTCCTTCTCTAGGGCTAGAACTTGAAGAACGGGGATGAGAGCTTGAGAGATTCTTCTCCCCACGAATTCTCCTCCTCCTTGGCCTCTCCTCCTGGTCCAGCAACTCTTGGCAACGAGCTAGGGCCGGTCATGGGGGGTTTAGGAGAGTATTTAAGTCTCTTATGTTTCTAATTCCTAATAGGACTCTAATTCCTATTAAATTTTGAGATTTCCTATTTCTCACACCCTTTCCAAGCTTGAGAACTTCTAATTGGGTTAGGATGGGAGCTAAATTCGTGGCCAAGCAACTAGGGTAGGTTTAGGAATCTAAATCCAACTCAAACTTCCTATTTAATGCATTAATTACCTCTTTTCTATTTAAGTAATAATTAAGTTACGAATTTAAGGTATTTCCTATTATTCTTCTTTTAAAAATTCCTATTTTGGCCCACAAATTTCTAATGGGTCCATTTAACAAAGCCCATTACTTCTTTTCATTTAATGGGTTTTATTTAATTCTCTTTTATTTGATTTTCTAATTACTTTTATTTTTATTATTATTATTAAATTTTTATTTTTTCAAAAAATCTAGGTTGCTACAGACATTGTTGGGGCATTTTCCCCTATAGCATCTCCCTCTTGTCCGACGTGGATCGGTATGGCCGTACTGGGCTAGAGTGGGGCGTTACAATGCAAAATGCAACTTGGCATTTCGAGTCACATGTCGTTAGATTCACAGTCCACTAACTAGCGACGATTGAAAAATGACGAAATCGAGAATGTGGTCCTTCACCTGACCACATTCACAATGCAGTGGCCTAGGGAGCCATGTTTAAAAACCCGTACAGAAAACCCTTAAAACACACCTAATCAAAACCCTGATAGGGTTACACAGCAGCCTCAAGTGCCCTAAAGGCTCGGGCCGACTTTGAAATTGATATTTGAGATTCGAAAAGGCCTAGGATGTTACAAAATGAGCTAATTGATTTTGTCTTCAATAGTGGAAAAGTTTCTAATTAGTCTATACCTGTAGACATGGTAATCGATTAAACGTTGAAGGGTGTAAAATTTTCTAAGTTCACATAGGGACTCCATAATCGATTAAGTATCACCATATATACTTGAATAATCGATTATGTATCAAGTTGTGCTCAAGATATTATATCAATAATCAATTATATATCACCTAATCTACTTAGAAATCGATTATGTTTCAGCATCACGATTTTTTCAAGTCTACATAGAGACTCATTAATCGATTAAGTTCCACTCTGTGAACTCAATAATCTAATAAGTCTTCATCTATATAGAATCAACTACACACATCAGGACTCGTTTGATTAAGTTCCACTCTAATGAACCCAATAATTGATTAAGTCTATCTATACATAATCAACTTTTTACCTTATTTATTTTATAATCGATTGTGTTCATCTATGTACAAGAAACAATGTTTTATAACCAATTACGTTTCACTAGATAAATCAATTATGATTTCATTTTTGCCTACAAGATCTCAAGTATGTAATAAACGATTATATGATTCTACTGAGTTAAGTGACATGTTCTCTTATAAATAGATTATGCATTAGTATGTACGACAACTTAAATTATAATTGTTTAAATATCTGAAGTGACCATTGATTTGACTATTGTGCCATACATTAAATATTCATTATGTTGGCTGAATAAAGGTTTTGATACCAAAATAAATTATTTATGACTCAAATTCAGATCATTTGATCTCAAAAGATGTGATATGACATATTAATGAAATGTCTTCATCCTAAAAGAAATAATTGTTTATTATTTTCAAAGCATGATCTGACAACTTAATAGAAACATTATAAGATTAATTTATTGGGACACCAACAAGGTTCATTAAGCAGTACTTGTCAACACATTTTCTATGGAAAAATCTTATTTGTTAGATAGGTATTGTCTATTCACAAAGAGACAAAATGATGTTGAGGCAGTACAAAGAGAAGTCTCCATGCACATCAGTATTTTCTCAATTTGAGTAGCTACTAACATTAATATTTCTTTGTAGCTCTCAGAAACATAAAAAGGATATAAACTCTGATATGTTATCTTTTATCTTGGAGATCTTCTTACCATCTTCAAAAAACTTAAAATTTTCTATCAGATATCTATGTGTTTTGTTGTCAGATCTTGAGCAATGCATCAAGCAGAAAAAAAAAATGAAAAAAAAAGAACATATACAAGTAGGCAGTGGACATTCCACAAGCTTGAAGCATCCTTAACAGCTATCATATAGCTTTGATGGTCGTTAAGCTCAAAGATCTAGATATATGTCTAAAAGATGAAGAAGAAATAGGAGAGAGAAACTACAACGAGAATTCATAAACTCCCTCCTGACAAACACAATGAGCTTCCAATTCTAGTAGAAGATTGAGTGACCATTCCATCACATCAAGTCTTCTCATCCTGAGAAAAGTTCAAGCTCTCCTCAACAAGCAGAGTGCTGCTCAAGGAATGAGCAAGCACAGAAGGACAGAAAGAGATCTAATAGAAGAAGAATGGTAGCACTTCTCTCTTTCTGACTCTAAGGTGGACTTCAATAAATGATCTAAGGATTCTAGTCCACACAACTATAGACTTATTGAAGGCTTGAGTGCTTAGAGTTTGTTTCTTGGAATAGATTGCTCTTTTCTCTTTTTCAGATCTCTCTTTTCTTATTCTATCTTGTGTGTGTACCTTCTCTTCAACTTCGAATGCTTTTATCTAACCTTCAGAGTCTTCAGCTATCCATTTGAATTTTTCCATTTGAGATATGATGTTTTGGTCTTGAGAAGATGGCTTGAGAGTAATGTCCATAAGTCTTCTGTGTAATGACATCTTGTTTGCTATTTTGGATAGCTTGCATGCTTCTATAGACAGCTGCATTTATTACCTGCACACATCATACCCATGCAAGAACTTTTCTCTTGTCTACGGTTAGAATGGTAACAAATATACATTGGACAATAAGAATAAAAGATAAGACTTTAAAAGACTTTTTTCTGTTCCAGACAAAAAAGTACATGTCCGAGGTATGCAAGAATAGGTGGGCATTTAAAGTGAGCTGGACCCTTGCTCGACACGTAATGAGTTTGTAGATTACTTTCCTTAAAATATAGAAAACTTTGTCAGTCTAAAGGACACTGGCAGATATCTTTTAAATCAAACAACTATCAAAGATTATTCTAAAATTTAATATCTCAATCTATGTTCTCTTTATATTAATAAATTGAAGTGCTTGAGAACATGAGTACGGGATGAATAATATAATAGTAATAATAAATTGAACTTCGACTTCAGAAACTTAAAGGAGTTGAAGTGTAACTTTGACTTCAAAAACTTAAAGGAGTTGAAGTGTAACTTCGACTACAAATATTAAGAGAGTCGATAATGCACTTCTAACTGATAGAGACAAGTAATCGATTAGGCACAATACCTTTGATTTCTTGGAAAGAGGAACTCAAGGCAAACACCAATCAATATGGACTTGGAAACTGTGAAGAGCTTGAATTAAATGTATGTGTCGATAGGTAAAAAGGTATGTCCCAACACATAACCAAACAGATGAAGCAATAAATTGAGAATATAAAGAATATGTCGACATTTAATGGAAAATAACAGTAATTGATGTGTAACAAGTCATTTGTTCAATATGAAAATTGCTCAGTAATTAGAATAATATAACACTAATCAATATAAACAACAATCGAAATGAAACATCTTCAGTAATCAATTATATAACTGCTATTGAAATTTCGATGGTCCGGAGTCGAAGTGGCATTTCGACTGGTGAGATTTATTCATTTATCGATATCTAACTTCGACTGTCCAGGAGTCGGAGTTGGACTTTGACTCTCATAGCTTCCTCACCAATCAATGTCTCACTTCGACTATTCAGGAGTCGGAGTTGGACTTTGATTCTCATAACTTGTTCACTAATCGATGTTTCACTTCGACTGCTCATGATGCATATACTGTAGTCATAGTCAACTTAGAAAAAATTATAATCTGAAGTAAATCATCTGTCAATAGATAGACAAGAGTGTGTCGACAGAGAGAACATGTGTTGACACCCAAAATATCACAGGTCGACAAACTTCCAAAACAAAGGTAACATGTGTTGACATGAGTTCAATAATGTGTTGACACAGTCTGTCTGTAAGTTGATATTTTGTCACATGTCGACATAGTTTGTCTATAAGTTGACATTCTATCATGTGTCGACACAGCTTGTCTATAAGTTGACATATAAGTATAATAAAAACATTGTTTTAACATACATATAGAATTTTTTCTTCAAGTAAGTTTTATTACATACAATCAGATGAATTATTGCTTACAGTTCATGTCTTAAATTGGAAAACCAATTTGTCATAATCAAAACAATAAATAATATTTTTACATAAACAAATTCACAATAGCTTTCAAGCATTCAACTTCAAGGAGAATAAAGTAGCTTGGCACTCAAAGCTTCATCACCATTCTTCACCAAGCTTTAGCCAACGACATCAAGCATCTCATTTCTATCTTTCTAAGTCGTGGTGGCATTGTACTTATCATTGCCATCCTACCTTGTTAAGAAGGTAACATTGTGGCATCAGTTCTATGTGAAGTGTAGGTCTACATGCCCAATATATTTACTCTTGTATATGGGAAGATCTGTGAGTTGCAGCTATATGGTGTTGTTCCTCTTGTGGAGGGAAAATTGGTATGATGTGGTTGTTGTGCCCCTTAAATAGGGAAGACCTGGGTAAGAGTTGTGCACTAGGTGGTTGTGGCCAATTGGCCAGTTAGTGAAGGCGTGAACCTTTGTTGCTTTGGGTATTGGATGTAGGAGGTTGAGAGTGTTCAACTCTGAATCAAGATAAAAATTATTATGTCCTCTTGTGTGTTTACTTTTATCTTGCATGCAATTTTTATAACTCCTACTAATTCTCATAATATGGCCAACAATGTACCCTTCAATAGAACTGTCTTGGCTTCAATTGCTGGTGTGATCAATGCTAGAGCTATAGGTATTTGCATCACCAGGTGATGACTACAATGCATTCTCTTACGAAGCCACGAGATGCTTCAGTTGGGGGTTAGTGGTTATGAGGAAAATACCCTTGCATCTGGCCTACGGTACGGAGGCAATGATCCTAGTGAAAATCACCAATCTCACTCTCAGGATGGGTGTGCACAACCAAATTCTTTGGGAGAACCTGAATATGCTGTCTGACGATAGAGATTGGGCCCTAATAAGTAATAAAACTGATGGTTTACCAAAGTGGATGACTACAATACTCAGGTTAGGAAGTGCCCCTTCTTCCTCCCAGACCTTGTTATATCACATAACCCAACATACAATGGGAAAATTGGTGCCCAACTAAGAAGGCCATATCAAGTGGTGGAAGTCCGTGATAAAGTGGTTTCAGATTATGACTGCAATGTATATTCACTCACATATGGCCCCTAGATCTTTCAAATGAGCACATCAGACAACAAATTCCTAATGGCATTCCCCTCCACGTTGGAATTCAAAGTAGATCAGAATTTGTAGAATCCATTAGGGTGTTTCGCTAGAGGTACTTATGTAAATATGATACAATACAAGGGCTAGATTATTGCAGGTATAAGAATATTAACTATTTCTTTGAGTTTAATACTTAGAAGGAAATGTTGTAGAATAGGTACACAAAATGCAGAAGTGATTTTGCAGTTCACAAGACAAAGTAAAGTTTATCGTCCACTAGACAACCTTGGGGCTACGGCGCCGTTGTGAACCTCTCGGCCGGGTTGTGTTTGAAAAGCCTTAACTGGCCTGCATGCTCCACGGACAGTAAGCTTTACTCCACAAGAAAAGACGTACGTATTGCACCCAGAATTCTGAATCTAACCTAAGCTAACTCAAATTAAACGTATTCAAATTACCTCTGAAACGGTGTAATGCTCCAGTTTAGAATCATCACTACGATGTGGTTTTTAAACTTTAGATGAGGGTAAAACAAAAGAACATATGTTGTTGATTTAACGTAATTTTAAGTCATTTTTTTTTCTTCAATTTTTACTTCCCATATATGTTGGCTGTAAACCAACACAAGAAAAACTTATGACATTATTACATTTTTTCTATCTAATGTTTTAGATGGATATGTGTAGAAATTCCTGATTGAAATATAAATTGGACTTTATTTGAACTTTGTTTATAAAGAAAAAATATATAAATTGGACTCTATTTGAACTTTGTTTATATAGATTAACATTGATCAAAATCTCATGTTGAAGAGAATCAGTCTTAAATTTGTACGATGGTTTTGGGATTTGGGAAGCACTCGATCGAGCTGGCTAAGGTGTGATCTACAGGGGAGAACAAAGGATTAGGAGGTGAATTTCCGATGTCTAAATCAGAAATGTGAGCAGAGAGCATTAAGAAAGGGAAGAGGCAACTCAAGTTCATATATCTTTTCGGGGATTATATGGGCATTAACTTCTCCCAAACGAAACGGATCCGTAAGATGTGGTGGCCGATATGGTCAAGATGTAGACAAATTTGCAAGTGGAGTAATCATCTAGGATTCTAAGATTTGTTACGGGATTTAAGGGCTCTGATTATAGATAATCATGAGTGAACCTTCCCTTCCATCTTCACGGATCTACCCCTGTTGGCTTAATGGGGTCTTGCTAATTTTGGAATTAGGTAGGAGTCTTATAGCTGTTTTGGTCTGTTTTAAGTCAAACCAAGGATCCATCGGGTTAACCTCCCCTGCCGTGAGGAAGCTTAGATCTTTGAGATAAGGTTTTACTGATGTAAATGGGTTGCCATGAGCCGAAACAACTTCTTACCCTAGTGCATTCTAGGCCCGCTTTTCTTTGGGAACTGTCAACTTACCTTGGATATCCCCTAAGACTTTGTGTCGAGTTAGGAGGGTCTTCGGTGTGGGCAGCAACATCGAACTCGGTTGTACTTACTCTTGTGTCATACTTATTATCCGGACTTTCTTTAAGTGGGCCGTGGTTTAATAATTGAATTGTCACTTATGAAGCCAAGTTCAGTATTTAAGTCCTATGACTTAGATTAGAGGATAGAAATTTACCCTCTTCACATGTAATTCATAAATGTTACTTATTAGAGTAAAAAGCGATTTAATATATGTAAGCTTCTCGGACATTGGCACCGCTTGAGATGGGCCACCCACGGAGTGAATTAGATATGTGCCCGCACTCGCTTATCACCACCTTTAACACCAGTAAAATTTAGTATACCTGCCTAGATTTTGCATCCGGCCCTCGCAAAATAGACGGAGTCCATGCACATAAAAACATTGCCATCAAATGCATGTATAGGCCTCTGCGACTGCCACAAACATTTTAATCGGGATAACTTTATTTGCTTACATTTAGAATTTAATTTTTGAGAAATACGCATGTAGACCATGGACTTTTTATTGCATCTTTATATATACATCTTCTGTTATCGCCGTGCCATCCGTTTGTGTTCTGACCTCTTATCCAGCGAAGTTTTGAACTTGGTACGTACCTTTGAGTTGAGGATAAGCTACATACACGTGCGCAACAGGTAAATAACCTGCATGTTGAACTGGGGAGTCCATAGCCTTCACGTTTTTATCGTTTACCAATTACATAGAGGTTGCTGTGTCAGTGTGGTTGGCAGGATGCGCTTACCGGTTCGGATCCTCCACATAATAGAATGTTTGATAACTTGTACTATTGGATCCACTAATGCCGCACCCGGTCCGGGCTTGTCTGTCGAGCGGTACTCTCCTCCTCCGGCCTACGATTATTATTATTATTATTTTACATTGGGTATATAATTATTTTTATAATTTCCTCTTGGGTTTAAGCTATTTTTATGAATTTCTTGTTTGTTCCTTCTAATTGGTGGGCCGCGATTAATGCCAGCCCAACTCCATATAACTATTAAATAATTTAGTCGATCGGAAGGGTCAGTATCTTTGACTGAAAGGGGAGAGGCAAGGCGATTAAATAGGATTACTTCCTAATTCCTATAATTAATGGAGCGGTACGTGCTAATGTGAAGGAATGGGTGGTAGATCTAGTGATTGACGAGAAGGAAGTTTTGTAACTAATATTGTCAAATCAATTAAGCTAAGGTGTTAGAATCAAGTACGATAAATATGAAATCTCTTTCACTAGATTAATTCTCGTGCTTTTTCTTAAGAGAAGCGCTTTCCATCGTACTACCGGATAAAATTAAATTAATACACATGTAGATTGCTTAAGCGCACCTCCCATTGGTCGCCCCGACCAATGAGAGATGCGCCTAAGCAATCCACAAGCATTTCTCTTTCCTTAACTGAAGTTCAGAGTGTATTATATGTACAAAGTTCTTCGCTAAAATTCTAGTAAAAGGTGTCCAGTTTGAAGCCAAGTTTCCAAGACTATACCACAACCACAAAGGGGGAAGATCCACCAGAGAGAGTGTGGTTGACGACTATTCACATTGTCCATGATCATGATTCTTAATGGAACCTAATCGCTAAGCTTTACCTTGCATTAATTAACAAGTTAGAGAACCTTCCAAGTAGAGATGCAAAACTAGTGTAGAGCAGACGTACGCAGTGGATTCGTGATGGCCGTATTCGGTACTCGAGAGTGGTGAACCATTGTTAATAACTGATAACCCTATATTTATGATCCGCCAATGTCAATAATGTAGCACAAGATTTCTCTTGTTTGTTTGCCCATATGTACCAATAACTCTTGTTAATAATTGCCCACAGGTTGAAGCCCCCTTCAGCCTATCCATGGCCCAATGTACCTCCCGTGTTCTCAAGAGGAAGTCTAGTACCCTGTTGAGCTCGAGGAGGTCCCTATGGCCCTTCCTTTACAGCGAGCCCAAGCTCTCTCTTTAGGCCCTTTTGTGCATAATCCCCATACTATTTCTCCCCTAGAGAGGTAATGTCCATCTCTTCCTACATCAGGCTCACTTGCTTCGTCCCTGGGCAAATGAAAACAAATCACCCGCCCTAGTCGCAAAGGTGGGGTCAGAATTTGCTCGTCAATTTCCCGTACTTGTTGGTCTTAGCCTATCTTTAATCCATCGCACCGGATCAAGACCATGATGGTGTCAGTGGTGGATCTAGAATTTTATTTTAATGGGATCTTATAATATTATATCTATATAAATTTAGTGGGGTCACCCATGGTGAAAAATTATCCTCCCAATATAAATTTTTTTATCCAGTTAGATCACAAGACCCCACTAAACATATATTAGATCCGCCCCTGATGATGTGATCCTGAGAGTGGATTCGACTTCATCAACCTTCCTGCCACTAGAGCAGCTTGCTTCCCCAACTCCGAGGATGCACTCTTCTCCGTTGCAAGATGGTGTTTTAGAAGGAATATTGGCTTTCCAAGTGGGCTCTACTCTTGTTCTGTGGTGCTATTAGCAATAATTCTATGATCTCTCCAAATCAAAAAATATATTCATGCTTGTAGCTTTTCCATCTAAAATGTCTATTCTTCCTGTACACATGGAACATCCATAAGAGGAATTTAATTTGATCCGTCGAAGAATATGATCAAGTAGAAGATGATGATGAAGTTGATCACTGCTTCTGTCACCCGAATCTTCATCCTTGATGTTTTCTTTGTCCATCTATCATAAACTTTTCTTGGGATCCTTCATCTTTGTAATTTTCAAACTTGTACTCTCCCGAGCTTAGGATATTTTGTTTCGTCTTGACCTCATACTGCCTTAACTTAGGGTCTGCTTGGATGCAAACATTCATAAACTCAGTTAGAACTATTATAAATGCATTTATCATAAACTAGTTTATGACAAATACATTTTTGTTAACTTATGTTTGGTTAATGTACATAAACTTAATTAAGTTTATTATAACCTCTATTTGGTTGACATTAAATAAAATTAAACTAATTAGTTATAATAACCATGGTGAGGTTACCAATTTACTTTAGTATACTCACTTCTTCCTCTCTCTTAACTATTAGTGAACTAAAAAATATATAGGGACAAGTAATTAGGGGTCCCTATCATAGAGAGTGACTTATTTCTTAGTCTCTGTCAGAACACCAAAAGTTATAGAGTCCTTACTTTTTTGTGTGGTTTAATTTCTAGTCCTTACTTTTGATTTTTCAATATTTTTTAGCCTTGAAAGATGATTTTCATCGTTTTGGCACTAATTTTCAAAAATTTTACTTTAACGTAACATGTTTTTCACTTAACATATTAAGTCTCTTTACACTAAATATTATTACTTGTTACAGTAAATGTTAAGTCCCGTTACGGTAAACATTATTCCTTATTAAGTAATCATTCCTTTACAGTAAATATTGATTGTCTGTTACAGTAAACATCAAGTCCCGTTACAATAAATATTATTGTCTATTATAGTAAATGTCAAATCCCATTACAGTAAATATTATTCCATGTTATAGTAATCCTTCATTTACACAAAATATTGAGTGCCTATATTACAATAAACATCAAATCCCATTACAATAAACGTTATTCTCTATTACAATAATCTTTTCATGTTATAATAAAGAACATCATATATCTTACAGTATTTGTTAATGATTACAACACTCAATATTATAGGTGCTTTTATGTCAGTAATATCAAGACTAACTATAAGTTATGTAAAAAATATATTGTAAGTGAAAAAATATATTAGGTGGTGTTCTTTATTCTAATAGGAAAAGATTACGATAATAGGGAATAACGTTTACCATAATGAGAGTTAACATATATTGTAAAAGATATTCAATGCTTATTGTAAAAGAAAATATTGTTGTAACAAAGAATAATATTTACTATAACAAGATGTGATGTTTACTATAGGGAGAATTAATTATTCGCCCCTGGGAGGGGCGAACCTTTATTTCCCCATCCCTGTCAGATTTATCTTGCACGCCCGGTCCTTGCTTTATGCGGGACTTTTTTTCCAGTCCCTGGGGCTTAACAGACGTTATCCCTGTTGTGGGCAATACCCATTCTACCCCCAGCCCTAGCGACCCGTGACCCTGTTTGGCTTTAATGCCTTTCGAAGAAGGCAGGCGATGGCAGAAAGCTTCTCGCCGCGGCGTTGCAGACCAGGGTTGCCCGTTTGGTGCGCTGCGAAGAGGAGACCAGGGTTGCCATTTGGGTGCGGTGCGAAGAGGAGCGCAGAGATTCTAGCTTCCGGTGAATGTTTCTAACTCTTTCTCACTTCCTTCCTTCTATCCCCGGTGTAGGTGAGTTTTTCTTGGCGTTCGTTCCGATACACATTGGTTCCACCGATCCCCTTTCTCCTCTGTAGATCCACATTCATTAGTCGCCAGATCCTTTTCTTGCCAAGAATGTTTCATCCATTTCCGTTCTTGGTTAACGACGTTAGTACAGAGTTACAGTAGAGTAAAAGGACATGTCACTCTCCAAAATTATGTATTTTGTCTAAGTTTCTCTACTTGTAAATGTAACAACGTTCGAAGTGATTACACAGTTAACTCTGTAAGTCAGTAACTGTGTAACAACGTTCTAAGTAGTTACACAGTTAACTGTGTAACTTTTTAATTGTGTAACAACTTTCTTAGTAGTCACACACTTAATCGTATAACTGAGTAACTGTGTAACAACTTTGTAAGTAACTGTGTAACTGATTAAGAAGTTAAAAAATAGTGACATATGTTAACTATGTAATTATGTCATTAACAACTATTTTTTTTGTACGTAAGTGTATAACTATTTATATTTCTAATTCTTGAACATGTTCTCAAGTAGTTACATATCTTAACTATGTAACTGTGTAACTGATTTGTAAGTAACTGTATAACTGTGTAACTGATTTAGAAGTTAAAAAATAGTGACGTATGTTAACTGTGTAATTATGTCATTACCAACTGTTTTTTTGTAAGTAAGTGTCTAACTATTTCTATTTCTAATTCTTGAACATGAGTTACATATATTAACTGTGTAACTGTGTAACTGATTTGTAAGTAACTGTGTAACTGATTAAGAAGTTAAAAAATAGTGACATATGTTAACTGTGTAGTTATGTCATTACCAACTGTTTTTTGTACGTAAGTGTCTAAATATTTGTATTTCTAATTCTTGAACATGTTCTCAAGTAGTTACATATCTTAACTGTGTAACTGTGTATCTGTGTAACTGATTTGTAAGTAACTGTGTAACTGTGTAACTGATTTAGAAGTTAAAAAATACTGACATATGTTAACTGTGTAATTTTGTCTTTACCAACTGTTTTTTTGTACGTAAGTGTGTAACTATTTGTACTTCTAATTCTTTAACATGTTCTCAAGTAGTTACATATCTTAACTGTGTAACTGATTTGTAAGTAACTGTGTAACTGTGTAACTGATTTGTAAGTAATTGTGTAACTGTGTAACTCCTTTTCATCTCAGGCTTATTTGATTCAAGAAATTTGGACATGATTCCTACTCGATGTGCATTTGGGAACGATTCGTTTATTTTTTATGTTCAAGATGATATGGGAATATCGGAAATAAGGAACGGATATTCCAAAGATGGAATTTGAATGGTCCTCATTGGTGTATTAAGTACCAGTTACCTGGAGAAGTCAAATATGATGTTTGCTTAAATGTGAATGATGACATAGAGGTTATGCATTCATTGCATAAGAATGGGAATGAGAAATATGTGCTAATGCAGGTTGCTTGCAAAGAAGGGTAAGCATGTACATGTTCTCTTTGAAAGTTTTATGCGTGAATATCTTTCTTGTGCATTTATTTGTAATGATACGATGTGTTTTTCTGTAGGTGTACAACAGTTCGTTCATCAGGCAAGTCTGGACCGAGTACGTCAAATTGTAGGAAGAGGCGTACGTATCATGTTTGTCCAATTACGTGTTTGGAAAATGGGCAAAACCGATGAATTCGGAAGCGTCAATATTGTAGAAATGGGATCCGTGGACGCAGTGTTTGAGTTTGTCTTTCCTTTTTTAAGCACTGGTTGGAGTATTTTTATGACTTTGTTAAGTCAGTACTCCATGAATGTAATGATATTGTGATTGCTATTGTTTGCAAACAACTGAGACATTTATGGTGTAAACCCTCTGTAAGTACGTAACTTGTAATTTTATACCTTTGTGATGTAGTCATGTGATGCAGTCGTGTCAGCAACCAATTACTACTTTGGGAGGGAAATTTTTCTTAATAAAACACATATAGAAGCATGTACTTAAACACTTACATACATACACATACATCATCACTTAAAGACTGTGATAAAATAAAACAGTTGCGCACATTTGCAAATATAGTTGCATAGGAACATTATTTTAAAGTTAATAAATAGATCACATTGTTTTCAAGTTAATAAAGAGATGGCAATGTTTATGCCTCATCCAATAATGAAACAATTTTTCCACTGCTTCTGCACTGCTGCTTTTGTGTGCCTTCTCCCAATTGACCTCTTCAATAATGGCCGATGCTAGCTTCCCCCGAATTAAGTCCATATCAGCCTATGTCAATATAAATGAATGAGAATATAGAAATATTTTGTGTAGACTATGATGTGGAGTATATACATGTGTTAAGACAGTTACCTGGGAGAAGGGCAAACCGATTATGTTCTTTTTTGATAAGCATTCCATGTACTTGCACACAAATAGTGCACAATCGTCCCCAGCTCCTTGTTGTGGACAAGGGGTTGGCACGACGATCGGCCATGCTGATGTATCCAGGCCAAATATTTCAAGAAAACCTTGTTTTAGAATTTTCACCTACAGTAAAAAAAAAGATACATAAGTGAACATCAAACTTCCTGCATATATAGAACCGCATGCACAGAATTAGATGCATGAGAATTGAACATATTGTATGGAGGAGTACGGGCACTTACATAGGTCTCGAAATCATGTTTGGGGTGCTGGATCATTGAGTCATAAAGTTCATATTCTTTAGTTCTGATGTTAATGACCAGCAATGCCCAATGATTTATAAAATGCATCGGAGAGAAGACCATGTCTTTGTCTTTTACAGGTGTCTGCAGTGTTTTTAAAATGTGGTCCAAATATTCCTTTCTTTTTTCGTTGTCGTTCCATCCCATTATCCATCCCTATAATAAGTCATGGACGAGTACAATATTATCTTAGTCATCTGTTCATTTTAATTGGAGAAGGGAGAAGGAATACTATGAATGGCGTACAAACCTTGCCATAGGCAGCATACTATAAGGCCCTCAAATTTTGTTGTATTACTTTATTACGCGTAAATAATTCATGCTTGTGTATGCATAGATGTACCTATCTACGTACGTATTAGTTAAGTATACTTATGTATGCATGTGTATAATTAGTTGTAAATAGTGTATGAATTGCATGGTGGTAGTGTGTACATGATAGTATATATATGGCATGTATATATGTATAAGTTCAGCATGATTTCTGCATGATTTTAAGTTTTGGCCGAAGGGCCAATTGGCGTCAACATGGATGGACGTCCAGGCTGAGTCAGCGTCCACCTCGATGGACACTAATACTTAAGTCAACGGCCATGGATATGGACGTTAATATCTCTGACCTGCATGCGTTGCAGACCCCGAAATTTCGAGGGCAAGCAAGCCCAGCCATTGGGGAGATGTCCCCAACGGCTATCAGGCCATCCCATCACCTCTCCGGGGTAAACCAAACCCCTTCTGCACCAGAAGAGCTCTCTTGACTCTTGGAAGAGAGGAGAGAAACCCTAGCTCTAGCTGTGAGAAAACCTGAGCTTTAAGAGCTCAGATCCGGCGGCTTGGAGCTTCATCCGACGATCTACAGCAACTGGCGGCTAGCTGGAGCATAGGGAAAGGCTTCCCCGACGTTGGCTTGGTGTCTACATTGACCAAGAACCCGGAGCAAGAAGATTTTGGAGGCTTCTTGAGACTGCCCAAGGAGAGCTTCATCAACCTCTTTGATCCATTTGAAGATTTATTGAGAGGCAAGTAACCCATACACTTCGTCCATGTAGGTGTCTAGTAGGGTTTTATCATTTTTACAGCTTTTACTCGTGTCCTGGATCCTCACACTTCTCTTTCTTTTGGAGCTCGGGTCTGTGTTTTGCACAGACCTGAACTTGACGGCAAGACCCCTTGCCGTTAAGATCTTCAATTAACGGCCAACGATGTTACCGTTAAGCTCCATTAATGGCCAAACTGTGCCGTTAAGTTCTTCAGGGCAGAACAGTGGGCTGCTCTCCCTTCTATATGATTAATTTCTGAAGTGTTTTCGCATGAGGATATAATGTAATCATATATGTTAGGTAAAATAGACAATGTGATGTGTGTGGAATTTTCTGTGCTTTTCGGTGAATGGCATGAATTGTTAGACTTATTGAAATATATGTTTGGAAAATGGATTATGCATGTTCACCTACTGTTTACATGATCTCTGAGAAATGGAATGCCCTAAAATTTTCCAAACCATGTATATACGCATCAGTCCACGCCCTGAAATTTTGAGAATTTTTCCATGAGTATGAGATTTACTGTGATTTCTGTTTTAGAAATAGAGGACATGCGTAGGATTTGTAAAAATTACAGTAAATTGTGATTTGTGCAATAAATCCGGGGAAAATTCCTGTGATGATGTGTATGTTAGGTTCAAGGCTGTGAATGGACAAATCTGATATTCATGTTAGGTTCCATGTTAAATTGAATTATGAATAGCATGAAACTGAATAATTTAATTTCTGTAAATGTAATATGACTAAGAAAAATCTGGAAATTTGTATGTGAGGTCATGCACCTGCAATTAGTGTGTGTTTAAAATTTCATGATATTTGGATAACTGTAAAGTGTATTATGAAATTTCCATGTGAAAACGTGTGGTAAATACATGCTATCATGAATATGATTTGATGATGTGTTTGCCAACCTGATTAATGTAAGCTACTGAAGGTTTGATTTCTGTCAACAGTAGTATCATGATTAGGAAAACAGAGCCATGTGTATAAGTGAGAGAATGTAAAGACATGTGTAATATGTGTGTTAAAATCGGAATGTGTAATGTGTAAGATTGTGCCATGTGTGACACTGCTTCCATAGAGGGCCGTGGAACCATACCATGGAAAAGTCCCCATGGGAAGGTTCAATGTGTTAAGATCCTAAGGGCATTAGGATGAAATCCTGGAGGTGGACAAGTACCACTGGTTAGGGTGGAGACTTGTTCTCCCGGTCTGCGCAGTTCAAGAGTCGTCACTGTATTGCCTAGGTGGCGTCTATATGTTATGTGTATGTGTTATGTGATGTGTCCTTCTAATGGTGGTTTGGACTATGTGTCACGGCACTAAATTGTGAAATGTGAATGTGATTGTGTGTAAATGTGCAATGTGTAAAAAGAGAACTATGCGAATGAGTAATTGTGTAAACATGTGAGACCATTATGTTAAATTGTGAAATTGTGGTCCATGATATGGTAATGTGAAATTATGTTATAACAGCAACCTAAAGGTGTTTATAAGAATGTTTTATATGTGTAAAAATGCGTAGAACCTATGCTAGGAGCATTTCTTGCATATGTGTGAACAATTCCATGTTTAATTGCTATCTTGTTGTAGTTGATTGGAATTGTAGCTCTCATGCGATAGGATGTGAATTGCTAAATTAAGTCAAAACAGCAACCTTAATGTGTATGAAATGATAAATTGCATGTGCAAGAATGTGTAGAAACCATGATAGGAATGTTTCCTTTTATGTAGGCAAGAATCTCATGTGTGGTTGCTTCCATGCTGTAGCTTGATTTGAAATATAGCTTTCATGTGATTGAATGAGTAGAAATCATGTGATAGGATATTCATTTTGGAATGGCTTAAATCATGTACCATGTGTTTTAGATTTTGTAGGATTATCATGATAGGTTGTCTTTTATCAATGTCCCAGCATGCTATATGTTTTGCTTTGTAAATTGGAATGAAAAACCTACTGTGATATATGCATGTATGAGGTGTGTGGTGTTGTTTGCTGAGTCTTTTAGACTCATTCCTTGCTTCGGCGTACAGGTTTAGTTGGTGACCCAACATCTGTGGAGGAGACAGTGGAGAGTGACTCCGAGCGTGGCGAGTAGTTCGGAGGAGTTGCACTCGTGACATTTTGTTTTACTAGTATGTATTTGAGGCATTGTAATGAAACCATTGTGTAATTATGAACAAACTATGTATTTAATTTTTAGCACTTTATTTATGTGGACTTTAGTTATCTTTAAATTGTCATTTGAATCATGTATGTTAAATGTGGATGATGAAATGAAGACAAATAGTTCTTTTACTTCCGCTACTCTGTATCTATATTTATGAGCATCTCAATTGTATGTTATTGTTTGGGTAAATGTCCCACTGTGACGAGACTCACTATACCGACGTGGATTGGTATAATCGTACCGGTATGAGGAGGGTCGTCACAGAGATTGGTATCAGAGCGACCGGTTGAGATTGCGCATGAATATATAAGTCATCATCCCCATTACATGTTAAGTCTATATAGAATGTCCACATGTGTAGAATTGATTAATAATGAATGAAAATAGATAAGAAAATGGTTAGGAAATAAATTAATGTAGCTCTAATGGTGGCTGAAATTTATTGCAGCCATGGCTTCGAGAGGTAGGCGTGGCGGAGCGCCGGCCCGTGAGGACGAGCCGAGACGTGAGGAGTGGGCGGAGCAGCAGGCCCCGGCTCCACAGGGTCATGTACTTCCCCCACCGCCGCCCGTGGATTATGGAGTGTTCATGCAAGGTTTGGTGCAGGCCATGCAGATGCAGGCCCACACCCAGGCTGCACTCCAGGCTCAGTTGGAGGCTCAGGTTAGCATAATTAACTCAAGAGTAGTCTGTTTTATTTAATTGTGTGATGTTATGTTGAGTGCATATTGCTTGTTGTTTGATGTAACAAGCTCAAGTCCCAGCTCAGGACCATGGTGGACCCTCCATCATGGAGAGATTCAAGAGGTTGTTGCCACCCTATTTTAAGGGGGAGAGCGATCCATTACTAGTTGAGAGTTGGATGAGGGAGATTGAAAAGATCTTCCGAGCTATTAGGTGTGCGGATGAGGATAAGGTTACTTTAGCCACCTATATGCTTCAGGTATGTGTTAGTTTCATGCGTTTCTATCTCTTGTTGAGTTGAAGTTGTTTAGTGTGTGTGCTTATGACACGGTTGGACGGCGCGGTTGATGTTGCTTTTCGTGAGGCTCTTTCGGGCCAAGTTCGTCTCCGAGCATATTCAAGATCGGATGGAGCAGGAGTTCCTCTCTTTGACTCAGGGCTCCATAACTGTGCTCAAGTATGAGGCCAGGTTTGCAGAATTATCTAAGTATGTACCTCAGATCGTGACAGATGAGCGCAGGAAAGCAAAGAAGTTCGTGATGGGCCTGAAGCCATCACTGCGGACGAGGCTAGTAGCGTTTGACCATTGTACCTTGGACGAGGCCCTCAGCGCTGCTTGTAGGCAGGAGGGTGAGATGCAGCAATATCTGGAAGAGAAGAAGGCTTCGCAGAAGAGGCCTGCGGCTACGTTCCAGCGGCAGGATAAGAAGAAAGCAGTATACCAGGCACCGCAGCGTTCAGTAACAACCAACAGTGCACAGGTACCTTCTCAACATTCCCCTGGTGTGAAGAAGGAGTGTCCCCATTGCGGGAAGACACACGGTGGTTCAGAATGTTGGATGATTGCGTGGAAATGCTTAAAGTGCGGAAGCAGCGACCACAAGATCAAAGATTGTCCGAGACTTCAGCAGGGAGTCCAACGTGGAGCGCCAGCCCCAGCAGCGGTAGCAACAACAGCGCTAGCTACAGGAAGACCAGGAAGGCCTCGAGCCCCAGCTCGAGTGTTTTCCCTAGCACGAGAGGATGCCGAGCAGGCGGAGCATGTCACCGAAGGTACGATTTTACTTCTAGGTGTGCATGCTCGGGTTTTGTTTGATACGGGTGCCACTCACTCGTTCATTTCCGAACGGTTCGCTAGGCAGTTAGCCCTAGAGTCAGGCGTAGAGTCTGAGGATTTAGAAGTCCCTTTGTCTGTGCACACACCTGCGGGTACGGTATCGACTAGGAAGTGCATTCCGTCGTTACCTATGTGCATTGAGGATAGAGTCCTAGATGGGTGTTTCTTCTTGCTAAAGATGGACTTTGATGCTATTCTTGGTCTGGATTAGCTAGAGGAGCACTATGCGTTAGTAGATTGTCGTGGAAAGAGGATTGTTTTCCGCATTCCTGGTGAGGATGAGTTTTCTCATCCCTTGCCAAGGAACTTGGCGGGAAAGTTGGTCATCTCTGCCATGAAGGCGATGCGCATGGTAAACAAGGGTTGTGACGCTTTTCTTGCCAGCATGGTGTTAGTACCTGAGGTTGATGAGTCACCTACTCTTGCAGAGATCGAGGTAGTGCAGGATTTTCCAGACGTCTTTCCCGATGATTTGTCTAGATTGCCACCGGATAGAGAGATAGAGTTCACCATAGAGTTGCTTCCGGGCACCTCTCCTATCTTGAAGGCTCCATATCGGATGGCACCTGCGGAGTTAGCCGAGTTGAGGAGGCAGTTGCAAGAGTTGCTAGATAAGGGATTTATTCGCCCTAGTGTTTCCCCTTGGGGCGCACCTGTCTTATTCGTAAAGAAGAAGGATGGGTCACTTAGGTTATGCATCGATTATAGAAAGCTAAACCAAGTGACTGTGAAGAACAGGTATCCCTTGCCTCGTATTAATGATTTGTTTGACCAGTTGCAAGATGCATCAGTATTTTCTAAGATTGATTTGCGATCTGGTTATCATCAGTTGAAGACCAGGAGTGAGGATGTGTCCAAGACGGCGTTTAAAACCCGTTATGGACATTATGAGTTTTTGGTTCTTCCTTTCGGATTGACCAACGCCCCTGTAGCGTTCATGGATCTCATGAACCGAGTGTTTAGGCCTTATTTAGATAGCTTTGTTGTGGTGTTTATTGATGATGTGCTGGTCTACTCTCCGGATGAGGCCACACACCGTCAGCATTTGAAGGTAGTGTTAGAGGTTCTTCGTGAGCACAGGCTGTATGCTAAATTCAGCAAGTGCGATTTCTGGTTGCGCGAGGTTCATTTCCTCGGGCATGTTATCTTCGGTGCTGGTGTAGCAGTTGATCCAGCAAAGGTCCAGGCAGTTATGGATTGGGAGACTCCCATGACCCCTTCGGGGATTCGTACTTTTATTGGTTTGGCTGGTTACTATCGGCGATTTATTGAGGGATTTTCATCCATCGCCGCCCCATTGACTCAGCTCACCAGAAAGGGAGTGAAATTTATCTGGTCCGAGAAGTGTGAGATTAGTTTTCAATTGTTGAACACTAAGCTCACGTCCGCTCCGGTGTTAGTCTTGCCGAGCAGTGTAGAGGGTTTTGCTATCTACACGGATGCGTCTCGGATGGGCCTTGGTTGCGTTTTGATGCAGCAAGGAAGGGTAGTGGCTTATGCTTCTCGACAGTTGAAGGAGCATGAGAAGAACTATCCGACCCATGATTTGGAGCTCGCAGCAGTGGTTCATGCACTAAAGATCTGGAGGCACTATCTTTATGGTTTCAGATTTGAGGTGTTCACAGACCACAAGAGCTTGAAGTATCTTTTCTCCCAAAAGGAATTAAACCTGAGGCAGAGAAGATGGATTGAGTTCCTCAAGGACTATGACTTCGACCTTCAGTATCACCCTGGGAAGGCGAATATCGTAGCTGATGCCCTAAGTAGGAAGAGACCATCTCTCCAGCAGGACTGGAAGATGTTGGAGGATGCATGTGACGGCCCTCGTTACACCGGTACGGTTATACCAACCCACATCGGTATAGCGAGAGTCCTCACAGTGGGACATTTACCCAAACGATACAAACAGCTGAGATACACGCAAATATACAACAGAGTAGCGGAAGTAAAAGACATTTGTCTTCATTCATTCATCATCCACATTAAACATACATGCAGTTTGCAAATTAACAAAAAGGAACTAAGAGTTCACATAATTTAAATTGCTGAAATTAAATACAAATGTCCACACTTTTACATCCTTTTCATAATAATTCTAATACAATGTTCAAAATTCACATACTGTGAAATACACAAATCACAAGAACTCCAAAGCTAGCTAATCTCCGCGCTCGGAGTCCGTCTCTGCTGCCTCCTCCAAAGGTGCCGCGTTACCAACTATACCTGTACGCCGAAGCAAGGAGTGAGTCCAAGGACTCAGCAAGCAACACTACTCATGATATACACTTACAAGTATTAGTGGTTTCTACATGCACATTTAAAGTTTTCAAAAGTAGCATGCTAGTCATTTTAAAGTTCAACCTATCATGAAAGTTTACAATTTTTATACATGGATCATGCTTCAAATTTCTAAGAATACAATTCACCTATCACATGCTCTCTATTTCGTTTACTCATGAGATTTTGTCCTTAAAGAATCAAAACATGAGAGCTATCAACACGAACGTTATGCATACATGAAGGGAAACACAACTAGCATGGATTTTACATATTTTTAAACACATACATGAACCTTTTCACATGCTTTAGGTTGCTGATTTCATATGGTTTCATGGCTGAAAACCTATGCATGAGAGCTACAATAATGCATAAAACATATCATGTGATCAAACAATCATGCTATCTTGTACCCGTTTTCACCAATTATCCCTAACATGGATTCTAGACATCTTTGCACATAATAACATGATAATAATAACATAAATTCACTGATTTCACATGATTTCAGATTTGTCTCACATGGTTTTCAATAACATATTTTCACATCTTTAGTTTCACATTTTCTTTGCACAATTTTCCTCTTTCACATGGTTCACTTTACACATACACATTCACATTGTCACTTACACATTTACACATGGACACATACACATTACACATTTTAGGTACCGTGACACATAGTCCAAACCACCAAAGAAGGACATATACATATCACATTACACATAGACGCCATCTAGGCATTCCAATGGCGACTCTTAGACTGCGCAGACCGGGAGAACAAGTCTCCACCCTAACTAGTGGTACTTGTCCACCTCCAGGATTTCCCCCTAATGCCCTTAGGGTCACTTACACATTGAACTTTCTCAGGGGGACTTTTCCCTGATACAGCTCCACTGCCTTCTACGGAAGCAGTGTCACATTGGCACAATTACACATGTACGCACTTTACCGATTTTTACACATGGTTTACACGTGTCTCATTTACTCTCTCACTCATATGCACAACTCTGTTTTTCCTAACATGGAATTACAGATTTCAGGAATTTAACACATAGTAAACACACTAATCATGCTGGGTTTAGGCAATATCTAATCACATTACGATCATATGCATGAATTATCACATTTCACATGAAAGATACATAACTTTTTATTTACTGATCCAAATGACCGAAAATTTTAACCACATGCTGTTTTCGGATTCAAAATCATACCCTCAATTTTTCATATTTTTCTGAGCTACATGGAATTTACAGTAAATAAAACACCTAATTAGCATGCCATTCACAATCTAACTTAACATGGGGTTTAACACATCTTGCAATTTACCACTTACTGTTTTAAACAGAGGCTACTAATATATATACATGATTTGAGAATACGAAATTACCCTAAAGCATACATCTATAGATTAATCATCACATCCATTCTTGCATGCTTTCATTTTACCGAACCGGATTTTATTAGCAAATCACACAAACATGGATAATTTACCAAAATTGCAAACACACATGCTGACACACTAACCTTCATGATCAGACCAAACCAAGGCATTCATACTGATTCTAATCATGAAACATAAATTTTCAAGAATATCAATAAATCATGCTCACAAGTTTAAGGGATACCATTTCCCACATTCACCATCACACACCACATTCATCCACACACCACAATTGACTATATACATAGAGTATAAGGTTTACCATATATCCTCATCACGGAAAACATATCGAAATTAATGTATAAGAAGGGCAGAACAGCTCACTGTTCTGTCCAGAAGAACTTGGCGGCGGTCTCTGGCCGCTGACTCAGAGTCAGCGGCATGGTCGATGGACGCCAAGCATAATCTGGGCGTCCAGGGACCTTGCCGTCAAGCCAGGTCTGTGCAGAAACACAGACCCGAGCTCTGAAACTTGGGTGAATGGGAGGGTCTAGGACTCGAGGAAAAATGCTCAAAAATCATAAAACCGACCTAGACTCATAAGGGAACACCATGGGTAGGTCACTTGCCTTTCTAAAATTCCTCCAAGGGATCTAGGGCTCGGTGAAGACCTCCTTGGGCAGTCCCAAGAAAGTTGCAGAAAGGCCTCCAAGGTCACCTTCCTCCGGGTTCTTGGATGAGCTCCACAGCAAGCCGGGGTCGGGGAAGCCTTCCTCTTCGATCCAGCAACCTCCTTGAAGCAGCAAACCTCTGGAACTATCTTCAGGTTGATGGATTCTAGGGTTCCAAAGCAGGTTTTCTCTCAGACTTTCTCTAGGGTTCTCCTCTCTCTTTTCTCCTCTTGCAAGGGTGAAGGAAAGAGTGGGGAGAGGCCATTTCGGGTTCAGAGTTAAGGAGAGTCTCTCTCCCACTCACTAGGGTGATAGGACACCCTCAGAGCCGTTGGGGGACATCCCCCAATGGGTGGCCATACCTTATTTCAGAAGTTTGCAGCTCTGCTGCGCATGCAGGCCAGAGAAATTGGCGTCCACATCGCTGGACGCCAGGATGAGTGTTGGCGTCCAGGTCTGGACGCTGACACCAGATAAACGGCCTGGGGTTGACGCCAAGGTGGCCTTCGGACAGAACTCTAAATTATGCAGAAAAACATGCATACCATGCATATATACATGCAATATACATATGGTATTGTATCCATACTATCACCATGCAATACATACATTATTTATATTTAAAATAAACACATGCACACGTAATTATACTAGTTAATACGTACGTAAATATGTACATACATACACAAGCACAAATATACACACATAAATACAAATAATGCGACGGAAATTCGAGGGCCTTACACCCTCTCCCCCTTAAAGAAACTTCGTCCTCGAAGTTAGAACGACACTACTCAAACAAAAGGGGATACTTCTTCTTCATCGCATCCTCAAGCTCCCACGTAGCCTCCTCACGTGAGAAGTTCCGCCATAGAACTTTCACCGACGCAATACTCTTGTTCCGGAGATGCTGAACCTTCCGGTCAAGAATGCTACGGTTGCTCGACATACGAAAGATCTGGCTGGATCTCCACGGGCTCATGACTAATCACATGAGACGGATCTCGGACATACTTCCTGAGCATAGATACGTGGAATACCGGTGAACGCTAGCCAAAGCTGGGGGTAATGCTAGCTCATACGCCACGCTGCCCAAACGCTGAGAATCTCATATGGGCCAATGAACCTAGGGCTTAGCTTGCTATGCCTGCCAAATCTGACAACTCCACGAGTAGGCGATATCTTCAAGAAGACATGATCGCCAACCTCGAACTCCAAATCCTTTCTTCTGTTGTCGGCATAACTCTTCTGCCTATCCTGTGCCGCAACAAGCCTTTTCCTGATAAGCTGAATCTTATCCGAAGTTTCCTGAACTAACTCCGGTCCGATCAACTGCCTATCACCAGTCTCCTCCCAACATAAAGGAGATCTGCAGGGCCTACCATACAACGCCTCGAATGGAGCCATACCAATACTAGCATGAAAGTTGTTGTTGTATGCGAACTCCACAAGAGGTAAATGACGCTCCCAATCATCCTTCCAATCCAGAACACACGCTCTCAACATATCCTCGAGCGTCTGGATAGTCCTCTCGGACTGTCCATCGGTCTGGGGATGAAACGCCGAACTGAGCTTAAGCTCCGAACCTAACGCATCCTGAAGACCCTTCCACAATCTCGAAGTAAATCTCGGATCTCGATCCGAAATGATCGACTTCGGCACACCATGCAATCTAATGATACCACTAACATACAATCTAGCTAAACTCTCTACTGACTGCTTCTTCTTCATAGGCAAGAAATGAGCAGTCTTCGAGAATCTATCTACAACTACCCAAATCGAGTCATTGCCCCTTCTAGATCGAGGCAAACCCGATACGAAATCCATAGTGACAGCTTCCCACTTCCACACGGGATATCCATCCTCTGCATAAGGCCGGATGGTCGCTGCCGCTCGGCTTTCACCTGCTACATACTAGACATCTAGACACATAATCCGCAACATCCTTCTTCATGCCGGACCACCAAAATGATCTCTTCAGGTCTTGATACATCTTAGTGTTACCCGGATGAATAGAGAATCGCGATCTATGAGCCTCCGCTAACACATGCTCACGGACATCTACTACATCGGGACACAAACACGGTGCTGAAATCTAATCACACCGTCCTCATCACGAGCAATGCCCGCCTTACCCACTAACTCTAACAATCTAGGATCGGCTTTCTGCTGCTCAATCACCTCATCCAAGACTGAGGATCTAAGGGATAGCTGAGCTACAAAAGCCTGACACAACGATGGCTCTAACTCGGTCATAGAGCACGCTGCATCCTCCAACATCTTCCAATCCTGCTGGAGCGAAGACCTCTTCCTACTAAGAGCATCTGCTACGACGTTCGCCTTTCCAGGATGATACTGAAGGTCGAAGTCATAGTCCTTCAAGAACTCAATCCATCTCCTCTGCCTCAGGTTTAATTCCTTTTGGAGAAAAGATACTTCAAGCTCTTGTGGTCGGTAAACACCTCAAATCTGACACCATAAATATAGTGTCTCCAGATCTTTAGTGCATGAACCACTGCTGCGAGCTCCAAATCATGAGTCGGATAGTTCCTCTCATGCTCCTTCAACTGACGAGAAGCATAAGCCACTACCCTTTCTTGCTGCATGAGCACACAGCCTAAACCAATCTGAGATGCATCCGTATAAATGGCAAAGCCCTCTAGACCACTAGGCAATACCAATACCGGAGCAGAAGTAAGCTTAGCCTTCAATAGCTGAAAGCTACGCTCACATGCCTCAGACCATACGAACTTCTCACCCTTTCTGGTCAGCTTTGTCAAAGGGGCGGCGATGGATGAGAAACCCTCAATGAATCGCCGATAATAACCAGCTAACCCAAGGAAACTACGAATCTCCGAAGGGGTCCTGGGAACCTCCCAATCCATAACTGCCTGGACCTTTGCTGGATCAACAGCTACACCAGCGCCGGAGATAACATGCCCGAGAAAGTGAACCTCGCGCAACCAGAACTCGCACTTGCTGTACTTCGCATACAGCTTGTGCTCACGGAGAACTCTAACACTAACCTCAAATGCTGACGATGTGTGGCCTCATCCGGAGAATAGACCAACACGTCATCAATAAACACAACAACAAAGCTATCTAAATACGGACTAAACACCCGGTTCATGAGATCCATGAACGCTGCAGGGGCGTTGGTCAATCCGAAAGGAAGAACCAAAAACTCATAATTCCCATAACGGGTTCTGAATGCCGTCTTGGACACATCCTCACTCTGAATCCTCAACTGATGATAACCAGATCGCAAGTCAATCTTGGAAAAGACTGATGCCTCTCGCAACTGGTCAAACAGATCATCAATCCGAGGTAAGGGATACCTGTTCTTCACAGTCACCTGGTTTAGCTTTCTATAATCAATGCACAACCTAAGTGACCTGTCTTTCTTCTTGACGAATAATACAGGTGCGCCCCAAGGGGAAACACTAGGGCGAATAAATCCCTTATCGAGCAATTCTTGCAATTGCTTCCCCAACTCGGCTAATTCTGCAGGGGCCATCCGATACGGGGCCTTCGAGATAGGAGAGGTGCCTGGAAGCAACTCTATAGTGAACTCTATCTCCCTATCCGGTGGCAATCCAGACAAGTCATCGGGAAAGACATCTGGAAATTCCTGCACCACATCGATCTCTGCAAGAGTCAGTGACGAACTAGCATCGGGTACTAGCATAACGCTGGCAAGAAATGTGTCACAACCCTTATTCACCATGCGCATCGCCTTCATGGCAGAGATAACTAACTTTCCCGCTAAGTTCTTTGGCAAGGGATGAGAGAACTCGTCCTCACCAGGAATGCGGAAAACAATCTTCTTCCTACGACAATCCACTAACGCATAGTGCTCCTCTAGCCAATCCAGACCAAAGATACAATCATAGTCCTTCATCTTTAGCAAGAAGAAACACCCATCTAGGAATCTATCCTCAATGCACACAGGTAACGACGGAATGCACTTCCTAGTCGATACCGTACCCGCAGGGGTGTGCACAGACAAGGGAACCTCCAACTCCTCAGACTCTATGCCTGACTCTAGGGCTAACTGCCTAGCGAACCGCTCGGAAATGAACGAGTGAGTAGCACCCGTATCAAACAAAACCCGAGCGTGCACACCGAAAAGCAAAACTGTACCTTCGGTGACATGCTCCGCCTGCTCGGCGTCCTCACGAGCTAACGCAAACACTCGAGCTGGGGCTCGAGGCCTTCCTGGTCGTCCTGTAGCTGGCGCGGCTGCCGCTACTGCTGGTACTGGCGCTCCACGCTGAGCTCCCTGCTGGAGTCTTGGGCAGTCCTTGATCTTGTGGTCGCTGCTCCCACACTTTAAGCATCTACCCGCTACTAACCAACACTCGGAACCTCCATGGGTCTTCCCACAATGGGGACACTCTTTCTTCGCACCGGGGGAACGTACAGAGGGTACCTGAGAGTTGCTGACTGTCATTGGTTTCTGCGGTGTCTGGTACACCGTTTTCTTCTTATCCTGCCGTTGGAAAGTCACTGCCGGCCTCTTCTGCGAAGCCTTCTTCTCTTCTAGATATTGCTCCATTTCTCCCTCCTGTCTGCAAGCTACGCTGAGGGCCTCGTCTAGCGTGCGGTGGTCGAACGCCACGAGCCTCGTCCTCAGTGATGGTTTGAGACCCATCACGAATTTCTTGGTCTTCCTGCGCTCATCCTCTACTATATGCGGTGCATATTTAGAAAGTTCAGAAAACCTTGCCTCGTATTCCAGGACGGTCATTGATCCTTGCGTCAGGGATAGAAATTCTTGCTCCATCTTGTCCTGGATGTGCTCTGGGACGAACTTGGCTCGGAAGAGCCTCACGAACGCGTCCCACGCCACATCAACTGCTCCGTCCTCAAAGCGTGTACGAAGTAGGGAGGACCACCATACATCAGCTCTCTCCTGCAATACACCTTCATAAGCACTAACTAACAAATTCTTACTTGACAAACAACATACAAGCATAAACTAAAGCATACCTGTAGCATGTAGGTGGCTAATGTCACCTTGTCCTCATCAGGACACCTGATAGCTCGGAAGATTTTCTCTGTCTCCCTCATCCAGCTTTCTGCCATTAACGGATCACTCTCCCCCTTAAAAGAGGGTGGGGTCATCCTCTTGAATCGCTCCATGATGGAAGGTCCACCATAGTCCTGGGCTGGTGCCTGAGCCTGCTACATTAAGCAATAAACAATATACAATAAACACGATATCACACAATTTAAATAGCAAATTACTAGGTTGTTTCATTATCCTACCTGGGCCTCCAACTAGGCCTGGAGTGCTGCCTGGGTATGAGCCTGCGTCTGCATGGCTTGCACCAGACCTTGCATGAATACTCCATAGTCCACTAGCGGTGGTGGGGGAAGCACAGGACCCTGTGGGGCCGGGGCCTGCTGCTCCGCCCGATCCTCACGCCTCTGCTCGTCGTCGCGAGCTGGCGCACCTCCACGTCGTCCACGGGAAGCCATGACTGTAATAAAATTTCAGCCACTATTAGAGCTAGGTTACTAAGTTTTCTAACCATTTTCTTATCTATTTTTTTCACTTCTTATTAGTGTTTTCTACACATGTGGACATACTTAGCATGCAATGGGGATGATGACTTAGGTATATTCATGTGCAATCTCAACCGGTTTCTCTGATACCAATCTCTGTGACGGCCCTCGTTACACCGGTACGGTTACACCAACCCACGTCGGTATAGCGAGCGCTGCCACAGTGGGACATTTACCCAAACGATACAAACAGCTGAGATACACGCGAATATACAACAGAGTAGCGGAAGTAAAAGACATCTGTCTTCATTCATTCATCATCCACATTAAACATACATGCAGTTTGCAAATTAACAAAAAGGAACTAAGAGTTCACATAATTTAAATTGCTGAAATTAAATACAAATGTCCACACTTTTAAATCCTTTTCATAATAATTCTAATACAATGTTCAAAATTCACATACTATGAAATACACAAATCACAAGAACTCCAAAGCTAGCTAATCTCTGCGCTCGGAGTCCGTCTCTACTGCCTCCTCCAAAGGTGCCACGTCACCAACTATACCTGTACGCCGAAGCAAGGAGTGAGTCCAAGGACTCAGCAAGCAACACTACTCATGATATACACTTACAAGTATAGTGGTTTCTACATGCACATTTAAAGTTTTCAAAAGTAGCATGCTAGTCATTTTAAAGTTCAACCTATCATGAAAGTTTACAATTTTATACATGGATCATGCTTCAAATTTCTAAGAATACAATTCACCTATCACATGCTCTCTATTTCGTTTACTCATGAGATTTTGTCCTTAAAGAATCAAACATGAGAGCTATCAACACGAACTTATGCATACATGAAGGGAAACACAACTAGCATGGATTTTACATATTTTTAAACACATACATGAACCTTTTCACATGCTTTAGGTTGCTGATTTCATATGGTTTCATGGCTGAAAACCTATGCATGAGAGCTACAATAATGCATAAAACATATCATGTGATCAAACAATCATGCTATCTTGTACCCGTTTTCACCAATTATCCCTAACATAGATTCTAGACATCTTTGCACATAATAACATGATAATAATAACATAAATTCACTGATTTCACATGATTTCAGATTTGTCTCACATGGTTTTCAATAACATATTTTCACATCTTTAGTTTCACATTTTCTTTGCACAATTTTCCTCTTTCACATGGTTCACTTTACACATACACATTCACATTGTCACTTACACATTTACACATGGACACATACACATTACACATTTTTCATTACACATTTTAGGTGCCGTGACACATAGTCCAAACCACCAAAGAAGGACATATACACATCACATTACACATAGACGCCATCTAGGCATTCCAATGGCGACTCTTGGACTGCGCAGACCGGGAGAACAAGTCTCCACCCTAACCAGTGGTACTTGTCCACCTCCAGGATTTCCCCCTAATGCCCTTAGGGTCACTTACACATTGAACTTTCTCAGGGGGACTTTTCCCTGATACAGCTCCACTGCCTTCTACGGAAGCAGTGTCACATTGACACAATTACACATTTACACATTTACCTATTTTACACATGGTTTACACGTGTCTCATTTACTCTCTCACTCACATGCACAACTCTGTTTTTCCTAACATGGAACTACAGATTTCAGGAATTTAACACATAGTAAACACACTAATCATGCTGGGTTTAGGCATATCTAATCACATTACGATCATATGCATGATTATCACATTTCACATGAAAATACATAACTTTTTATTTACTGATCCAAATGACCTGAAATTTTAACCACATGCTGTTTCGGGTTCAAATCATACCCTCAAATTTTCAGATTTTTCTGAGCTACATGAAATTTACAGTAAATAAAACACCTAATTAGCATGCCATTCACAATCTAACTTAACATGGGGTTTAACACATCTTGCAATTTACCACTTACTGTTTTAACAGAGGCTACTAATATATATACATGATTTGAGAATACGAATTACCCTAAAGCATACATCTATAGATTAATCATCACATCCATTCTTGCATGCTTTCATTTTACCGAACCGGATTTTATTAGCAAATTACACAAACATGGATAATTTACCAAAATTGCAAACACACATGCTGACACACTAACTTCATGATCAGACCAAACCAAGGCATTCATACTGATTCTAATCATGAACATAAATTTTCAAGAATATCAATAAATCATGCTCACAAGTTTAAGGGATACCATTTCCCACATTCACCATCACACACCACATTCATCCACACACCACAATTGACTATATACATAGAGTATAAGGTTTACCATATATCCTCATCACGGAAAACATATCGAAATTAATGTATAAGAAGGGCAGAACAGCTCACTGTTCTGTCCAGAAGAACTTGGCGGCGGTCTCTGACCGCTGACTCAGAGTCAGCGGCATGGTCGATGGACGCCAAGCATATCTGGGCGTCCAGGGACCTTGCCGTCAAGCCAGGTCTGTGCAGAAACACAGACCCGAGCTCTGAAACTTGGGTGAATGGGTGGGACTAGGACTCGAGGAAAAATGCTCAAAAATCATAAACCGACCTAGACTCATAGGGAACATCATGGGTAGGTCACTTGCCTTTCTAAAATTCCTCCAAGGGATCTAGGGCTCGGTGAAGACCTCCTTGGGCAGTCCCAAGAAGTTGCAGAAAGGCCTCCAAGGTCACCTTCCTCCGGGTTCTTGGATGAGCTCCACAGCAAGCCAGGGTCGGGGAAGCCTTCCTCTTCGATCCAGCAACCTCCTTGAAGCAGCAAACCTCTGGAACTATCTTCAGGTTGATGGATTCTAGGGTTCCAAAGCAGGTTTTCTCTCAGACTTTCTCTAGGGTTCTCCTCTCTCTTTTCTCCTCTTGCAAGGGTGAAGGGAAGAGTGGGGAGAGGCCATTTCGGGTTCAGAGTTAAGGAGAATCTCTCTCCCACTCACTAGGGTGATAGGACACCCTCAGAGCCGTTGGGAGACATCCCCCAATGGGTGGCCATACCTTGTTTCAGAAGTTTGCAGCTCTGCTGCGCATGCAGGCCAGAGAAATTGGCGTCCACATCGCTGGACGCCAGGATGAGTGTTGATGTCCAGGTCTGGACGCTGACACCAGATAAACGGCCTGGGGTTGACGCCAAGGTGGCCTTCGGCTAGAACTCTAAATTATGCAGAAAAACATGCATACCATGCATATATACATGCAATATACATATGGTATTGTATCCATACTATCACCATGCAATACATACATTATTTATATTTAAAATAGACACATGCACACGTAATTATACTAGTTAATACGTACGTAAATATGTACATACATACACAAGCACAAATATACACACATAAATACAAATAATGCGACGGAAGTTCGAGGGCCTTACAATGCAGCTTGCGCGTTGACTGAGTTACAGCCATCTTTATGTCAGGCTTTTGTAGCTCATTTATCTCTTAGGTCTTCGGTGTTGGATGAGGTAATCGAGCAACAGAAAGCCGACCCTAGACTTCAAGAGTTAGTAGGCAAGGCGGGCATTTCTCGTGATGAGGATGGTGTGATTAGATTCAATCACCGAGTGTGCGTTCTTGACTTGGTAGATGTCCGTGAGCATGTGTTGGCAGGAGCTCATAGGTCGAGATTCTCTATTCATCCGGGTAACACTAAGATGTACCAGGATTTGAAGAGATCATTTTGGTGGTCCGGCATGAAGAAGGATGTAGTGGATTATGTGTCTAAGTGTTTGGTGTGTCAGCAAGTGAAGGCCGAGTGGCAGTGACCATCTGGTCTTATGCAGGAGATGGAGATTCTAGTGTGGAAGTGGGAAGCTGTCACTATGGACTTTGTTTCGGGTTTGCCTCGGTCTAGACGGGGTAATGACTCGATTTGGGTAGTTGTAGATAGATTCTCGAAGACTGTGCATTTCTTGCCTATGAAGAAGAAGCAATCAGTAGAGAGCTTGGCTAGATTGTATGTCAGTAGCATCATTAGATTGCATGGTGTGCCGAAGTCGATCATTTCGGATCGAGATCTGAGATTTACTTCGAGGTTGTAGAAGGGTCTTCAGGATGCTTTAGGTTCGGAGCTGAAGCTCAGTTCGGCGTTTCATCCCCAGACAGATGGACAGTCTGAGAGGACTATCCAGACGCTCGAGGATATGTTGAGGGCGTGCGTGCTGGATTGGGAGGATGATTGGGAGCGTCATTTACCTCTAGTGGAGTTCGCTTACAACAACAGCTTTCATGCGAGTATTGGTATGGCTCCATTTGAGGCGTTGTATGGTAGGCCCTGCAGATCTCCTTTATGTTGGGAGGAGATAGGTGATAGGTAGTTGATCGGTCTGGAGTTAGTTCAAGAGACTTCGGATAAGATAGAACTTATCAGGAAGAGGCTTGTTGCGGCACAAGATAGGCAGAAGAGCTACGCCGACAACAGAAGGAAGGATTTAGAGTTCGAGGTAGGTGAACATGTATTTTTGAAGATATCACCTACTCGTGGTGTCGTCAGGTTTGGCAGGCATAGTAAGTTGAGCCCTAGATTCATTGGCCCGCATGAGATTCTCAGACGATTGGGCAACGTGGCATATGAGCTAGCTTTACCCCCAGCTTTAGCTAATGTTCATCCCGTTTTCCACGTGTCTATGCTCCGGAAGTATGTCCGAGATCCATCTCATGTGATTAGCCACGAGCCAGTGGAGATACAGCCATATCTTTCGTATAAGGAGCAACCAGTAGCTATTCTTGACCGGAAGGTTCAGCATCTCCGGAACAAGGGTATTGCGTCGGTGAAAGTTCTATGGCGGAACTTCTCGCGAGAGGAGGCTACTTGGGAGCTTGAGGATGCGATGAAGAAGAAGTATCCCTGTTTGTTTGAGTAGTTTTGTTTAAACTTCGAGGACGAAGTTTCTTTAAGGGGGAGAGGGTGTAAGGCCCTCGAATTTTGTTATATTACTTTATTACGCGTAAATAATTCATGCTTGTGTATGCATAGATGTACCTATCTACGTACGTATTAGTTAAGTATACTTATGTATGCATGTGTATAATTAGTTGTAAATAGTGTATGAATTGTATGGTGGTAGTGCGTACATGATAGTATATATATGGCATGTATATATGTATAAGTTCAGCATGATTTCTGCATGATTTTAAGTTCTGGCTGAAGGGCCAATTGGCGTCAACATGGATGGACGTCCAGGCCGAGTCAGCATCCACCTCGATGGACGCTAATACTTAAGTCAACGGCCATGGATGTGGACGTTAATATCTCTCACCTGCATGCGTTGCAAACCCTGAAATTCCGGGGGCAAGCAAGCCCACCATTGGAGAGATGTCCCCAACAGCTATCAGGCCATCCCATCACCTCTCTGGGATAAAGCAAACCCCTTCTGCACCAGAAGAGCTCTCTTGACTCTTGGAAGAGAGGAGAGAAACCCTAGCTCTAGCTGTGAGAAAAGCTGAGCTTTGAGAGCTCAGATCCGGCGGCATGGAGCTTCATCCGGCGATCTACAACAACTGGCGGCTAGCTAGAGCATAGGGGAAGGCTTCCCCGACGTTGGCTTGGCGTCTACATCAACCAAGAACAAGGAGCAAGAAGATTTTGGAGGCTTCTTGAGACTCCCCAAGGAGAGCTTCATCAACCTCTTTGATCCCTTTGAAGATTTATTGAGAGGCAAGTAACCCATACACTTCGTCCATGTAGGTGTCTAGTAGGGTTTTATCATTTTTACAGCTTTTACTCGTGTCCTGGATCCTCACACTTCTCTTTCTTTTGGAGCTCGGGTCTGTGTTTTGCACATACCTGAACTTGACGGCAAGACCCCTTGCCGTTAAGATCTTCAATTAACGGCCAACGATGTTACCGTTAAGCTCCATTACAGCCAGACTGTGCCGTTAAGTTCTTCAGGGCAGAACAGTGGGCTGCTCTCCCTTCTATATGATTAATTTCCGAAGTGTTTTCGCATGAGGATATAATGTAATCATATATGTTAGGTAAAATAGACAATGTGATGTGTGTGAAATTTTCTATGCTTTTTGGTGAATGGCATGAATTGTTAGACTTATTGAAATATATGTTTGGAAATGGATTATGCATGTTCACCTACTGTTTACATGATCTCTGAGGAATGGAATGCCCTAAATTTTTCCAAACCATGTATAACGCATCAGTCCACGCCCTGAAATTTTGAGAATTTTTCCATGAGTATGGGATTTACTGTGATTTCTGTTTTAGAAATAGAGGACATGCGTAGGATTTGTAAAAATTACAGTAAATTGTGAGTTGTGCAATAAATCCGCGGAAAATTCCTGTGATGATGTGTATGTTAGGTTCATGGTTGTGAACGGACAAATCTGATATTCATGTTAGGTTCCATGTTAAATTGAATTATGAATAGCATGAAACTGAATAATTTAATTTCTGTAAATGTAATATGACTAAGAAAAATCTGGAAATTTGTATGTGAGGTCATGCTCCTGCAATTAGTGTGTGTTTAAAATTTCATGATATTTGGATAACTGTAAAGTGTATTATGAAATTTCTATGTGAAAACGTGTGGTAAATGCATGCTATCATGAATATGATTTGATGATATGTTTGCCAACCTGATTAATGTAAGCTACTGAAGGTTTGATTTCTGTCAACAGTAGTATCATGATTAGGAAAATAGAGCCATGTGTATAAGTGAGAGAATGTAAAGACAGTGTTAATATGTGTGTTAAAACGAAATGTGTAATGTGTGTGTGAACTGCTTCCATAGAGGGCCGTGGAACCGTACCATGGAAAAGTCCCCATGGGAATGTGTGTTAAGATCCTAAGGGCATTAGGATGAAATCCTGGAGGTGGACAAGTACCACTGGTTAGGGTGGAGACTTGTTCTCCCGGTCTGCGCAGTCCAAGAGTCGTCACTGTATTGCCTAGGTGGCTCTATGTGTTAGTGTATGTGTTATGTGATGTGTCCTTCTAATGGTGGTTTGGACTATGTGTCACGGCACTAAATTGTGAAATGTGAATGTGATGTGTGTAAATGTGCAATGTGTAAAAAGAGAACTATGCGAATGAGTAATTGTGTAAACATGTGAGACCATTATGTTAAATTGTGAAATTGTGGTCCATGATATGTTAATGTGAAATTATGTTAACAGCAACCTAAAGGTGTTTATAAGAATGTTTTATATGTGTAAAAATGCATAGAATCTATGCTAGGAGCATTTATTGCATATGTGTGAACAATTCCATGTTTAATTGCTATCGTGTTGTAGTTGATTGGAATTGTAGCTCTCATGCGATAGGATGTGAATTTCTAAATAAGTCAAACAGCAACCTTAATGTGTATGAAATGATAAATTGCATGTGCAAGAATGTGTAGAAACCATGATAGGAATGTTTCCTTTTATGTAGGCAAGAATCCCATGTGTGGTTGCTTCCATGTTGTAGCTTGATTTGAAATATAGCTTTCATGTGATTGAATGAGTAGAAATCATGTGATAGGATATTCATTTTGGAATGGCTTAAATCATGTACCATGTGTTTTAGATTTTGTAGGATTATCATGATAGGTTGTCTTTTATCAATGTCCCAGCATGCTATATGTTTTGCTTTGTAAATTGGAATGAAAAAACCTACTGTGATATATGCATGTATGAGGTGTGTGGTGTTGTTTGCTGAGTCTTTTAGACTCATTCCTTGCTTCGGCGTACAGGTTTAGTTGGTGACCCGACATCTGTGGAGGAGACAGTGGAGAGTGACTCCGAGCGTGGCGAGTAGTTCAGGGAGTTGCACTCATGACATTTTGTTTTACTAGTATGTATTGAGGCATTGTAATGAAACCATTGTGTAATTATGAACAAACTATGTATTTAATTTTTAGCACTTTATTTATGTGGACTTTAGTTATCTTTAAATTGTCATTTGAATCATGTATGTTAATTGTGGATGATGAAATGAAGACAAGTAGTTCTTTTACTTCCGCTACTCTGTGTCTATATTTATGAGCATCTCAATCGTATGTTATTGTTTGGGTAAATGTCCCACTGTGACGAGACTCACTATACCGACATGGATTGGTATAATCGTACCGTATAAGGAGGGTCGTCGCACATACAATTATACTCATAATATTCAGATGGTTGATCCTCTTTTTTTCTTTGCAATAGAAGAAGGAACATATCGATTATAGCTGATTCTAACTGATTTCCAAACAAGAGAGAAATTATGTGCTCTGGGTTGAGATAGGCACCCCAGCCATCCTTCTTTGGTTCGAAGATATTGTCACTACAAGATGCAACAAAAAAAAACATGTTGATAATGGTAGTTGATGTAACTGTGTCGTCTTATTCATAATATTGTAAAGTTTATTACCCATCAATTCTGGTGGTATCAAGGAAGTTGTCAATAACCCGAACCTCATCAGTAGAAAGTTGTTTTCGTCCGCGATAATCTCGACGGACTTCATATTGCGCAAACTGAATTATGAGAAATACATGAGACAAACATGCATAACGAAAGTTTATGAAAGAAACAACGGAACATGCTTGATGGGGACATGCCTGGCTTAATTGGGTTAATTGGGAAGGCACAATGATTGCAACATCTTCCTGCACCTTCTTCTTCTTCATTACGTCAAATTCGTATTCCAAGTCCTTCCATAAATGTACATGAGTTAAGCACTTACACAATATGTGATTACACAATGGTTTGGTTACACAATTGTTTTGTTACACCAATTTGAAAATTAAATGGTCACATAGAAAAAGAATTACTTATCTACCTTGAATAAAACGAACTGTGACCTGGTCCTCCGTCCTTCCTTCACCCTCCTTGTCAGCGAAGAGGGTGAGATGGCTTTTACCACTTTTCTCTTTTTCCCCTGCTGGAGGCATCTTTGCAGTTGCTGTGGAAGGCACAATATTCTCAACCAGTGCATCTAGGGTCTGCATGATAGTGTCCATGTCCTGGCCCACATCCTTCTTTGACGCTTCTCTGCCATCCTCTTCCATGATGGAGAGCTCCTCATGTTCCTCTCCTCCTTTCTCCTGCTCATTGGACATCACGTCCACCTCTTGACCTCCCTCCTCCTGGACATGTCCACCATCACCTATCCTCCTTCCTTTTCCTCTTCATGTCTTCCCACCTTCTCCTGTTCTTCTTCTCTTCCCTTTCGCTTAGACAACTTTTCTAATTTTTTCTGTCTTTTTCTCTCTTCTTTTCTCTCTTTCATCCTGATTATTTGTCCAAGCATACTTCTAATGTTAGTCAAAGATTGATAATTTGATCTGCTTGGGCGGGTATTGCTAAAATTGCTGCTGCTGCTTGTTGTTGCTCTTGTTGTTGCTTCTGTGCTGTGGCATGTGTGGCTGATATTATGAGCTTCATTTTCTTGATTTTAAATTAGGCTTCCTCATCCTCAGAAATGGTAAGATCGGAGAGTATCTGAGAATGTATGCAAACATATACATTATGTGCTGGTACATACTTACTGTCGACAACTAAGGATTCAACCACTAGTTGTCGACAAACAAGTTTCAGTTGTCGACAACCAAGAATTGAAACAGTAGCTGTCGACAAACGCTTTACATCTGTCGATAACGAAGGATTCAACCAGTAGTTGTCGACATACTCTTTTCATCTGTCGACAACCCAGGTTATGTGTTGGTATAGTGACCATCAGCAAGTTATGTGATTAAATAGTGACCACCAGCATGGATAAAAATATATAAATTATAACCAGTAGATTGAGGTTGATATAGAGAGGCTTACAGAGTGTGGGTTCATTTCCTATAGAAATTTCTGCCAATATATCATTCTCTACCGACATACCCACTTCAAGATACGTGGAAGCCTCTCTGGAATTCTGCCTTAATCCTCCTCTGGTGCTCCAAGAACCACGCCTGTCATGAAAATAAAAGTTTTTTGTTACTGTGATATATTGTCATATATATATTATTATTGTATGTTTTGAGAAAGAGAAGACCTACACCAAGAACTGGAAAGCATCCCAAATATAAATTCCTTTAGATGACTTTTCTCTATTGTCTTTCTTCAATTCGTAGCAATTTCAGTCATCTTGCTCATGAGGAATTGGTGCACAGCACCTGCCCAATCAACGTTGTTCACTTTCTTTAGATTCGTGACGTAATGCAGAATTGCCACGGGACAAGCAAATGCAGTTGTTGTGAACAAAAACTAGCACAAAGTAAGGATCCAAAGCCCAACAAAATCTTGAATGTCTTGCTGCTCATTCGAGGGTGCTAAGACTGCATGGCCTTAAGAATATTATTTATGTGCACTTTGTGATTCTTGGGCAGCAGCTTATGAAGGCGACTGTCTGCACTCTCTCTAAAAAGTCCACTTCTCACCAACATTAGGAAGGCCAATAATCAATGCCACTTCTTTGGCTGTGAACTGCAGTTTCTGACCTCCAATACAGAATGAGTCATCCTCAACGTAATGCAAATTATCTCCTCTACCAATGGAAGAGGGATTGACATGTGCTGTGGATTGCTATAAACATCAAAACATGTTGTGGACATCAGGGACTGATGGCAATGTCAAATGCCCGCCACCTTCAGGGCTTCCATATAGAATTTCCAGTTAGACCGGCCAGTTAAATGGCATACCTTGGTGTCCACAGTCCTTGTATGAAAAGTAATTCACATTACTAATACAACATTTAAGTAAATGCCATCTGTAAGTAACATGATTATAAAGTACAAGTATGTATAACTAACTAATTTTACGAAGTAACTGTGTAACAGTTACACACTTACTTCGTAAGTGTGTAACTTACATACTAATGTAACTGTGTAACAGTAAGTGTGTAACTTACATACTAATGTAAGTCTGTAACTTACACAAATATGAATAGTTACACACTTACGTCCTAACTGTGTAACTTACATACTTTAAGTCTGTAACTTACTAAAATACGATAGTTACACAGTTACGAAGTAATTGTGTAACAGTTACACAGTTACGAAGTAAGTGTGTAACTTACATACAAATGTAAGTCTGTAACATACACAAATACGAATAGTTACACACTTACGAAGTAACTACACACTACTTCGTAACTGTGTAACTTACATACTAATGTAACTGTGTAACTTACATACTAATGTAAGTCTGTAACTTACACAAATACGAATAGTTACACACTTACGTCCTAACTGTGTAACTTACATACTTAAGTCTGTAACTTACTAAAATACGAATAGTTACACACTTACAAGTAAGTGTGTAACTTACATACAAATGTAAGTCTGTAACTTACACTTTCGTAAGTGTGTAACTTACATACAAATGTAAGTCTGTAACTTACACAAATACTTACACACTTACGAAGTAACTGTGTAACAGTTACACACTTACTTCGTAAACTGTGTAACTTACATACTAATGTAACTGTGTAACTAACACAAAACGTATAGTTACACACTTACGAAGTAACTGTGTAACAGTTACACAAACGCAAAAACTAGGTAACTCCTACGTTACACAGTTTTCTACCCCACAGCACTCTGCCGTTACCTCTCCGATCAAAGCAACGAGGTTACAAAGCAAAGCTGGGTACTTCGCGATGAAGCGACTTACATCTACCGCAAAGGAAGATGGAGGAAATAGCGTCCACCCCGGTGAAACAGAGCACGAAAGGGAAGAAGAACCGCGTCTCAGCAGCAACGAACCGCTGCAACACTTCAGAGATCGAACACTGAACAACAACAAGAAGGAGAAGGAGAAGAAGGAGACGAGGAAACATAAATAGATGAAGAAGAAGAAGAGGAAGGTAGGCTATTTCGTATTTGTGTAAGTTACAGACTTACATAAGTATGTAAGTTACACACTTACGAAGTAAGTGTGTAACTATGTAAGTATGTAAGTTAATAATAAAATAACTTAGTTATAAATACTTGCACTTCATAATCATGTTAGTAATACATGGCATTTACTGAATCTACTGAACCAAGAAAAAGCTAACACCTTTCTTAAAAATGAAACAGAAAGGTTAAGTAAAAGTTTAAATGAAACCAAAAGAGCTAATGAATTGTTGTGTGAAGATTTAAAAAATAAAAATAGCAAAATATTAGAATTAGAATCAAACTTGAAAGAACTTAAGAATGAAGAAAATTTACAAGAGGAAATGGTTATCTAAGAGCTACCTTGGAAAAGATTTCTACATGCAAAACCTCTTTATTTGTAAATCTCAAAGGTGCTAGAAAAGGAAAAGGAAATATGGAGTAGGATACACACCCCTACAAAATGAGGAACACATTATTCATCCTAAAGTCTATCCAACTCCTAAATTTGTAGCAGAAAAAGACATAAAACATACCAAAAAGGTAAATCAACATGTCTATAGACAAAAACAGAAATTCAGTAACAATACACACAAGAAAATACTTTTGATTTGTGTTGTACTCATTGTAACCAACTAGGACACACTGTTAGCACATGCACTACTAGACACTTGAGATGGATTCCTAAAACTAACCATCAAGGACCCAAGAAAATTTGGGTACCAAAAGTTACAGTTTAGCTTGTTTGCAGGGTCGGCTGAGGGCATCCAAATGGTATTTGGATAGTGGATGCTCAAGGCACATGACAGGAGATAGCAAGCTATTCACAAGTTTAGAGAAGAATCTGGTCAAGTTACTTATGGTGATAATGGAAAAGGAAAATTCCTAGGAAGTGGAACAATTGGTACTAAAGAAAAGAACTTGATTGAAGATGTCATGTATGTAGAAGGTCTCAAGCACAATCTGATAAGTATTAGTCAATTATGTGATAAAGGGCATTTGGTAAGTTTTCAGAATGATAAGTGTATAATTCAGAAGGATAACAAGACAGTTTTTGAAGCACAAAGAGTGAAGAATTTGTATACATTGCAACTAGCAGAATTAAAAGAAGTAAGCCTATGTTTAGCTACTACCAAAAGTGAAGAATCTGATTTGTGGCACAGAAGTCTTGGTCATGCAAGCACTTCAGTGATCAAGAAATTAATAAAGCATGACCTGGTTGAAGGTCTTCCCAAGATGAAAATCAAGAAGTATGGAATTTTCTCAGCCTGTGCAAAAGGAAAACAGATCAAGACCTCATTTCAGTCCAAAACAATTGTTACAACATCTAAACCCTTAGAATTGATTCACATGGATTTATTTGGACCTATGAGGACAATCAGTCTTGGAGGAAAGATCTATGGCTATGTATTAGTTAATGACTACTCAAGGTACACTTGGGTGTCTTTTCTACAAGCCAAATCTGAAGCATTTCAAACTTTTCTGAAATTCAACAAGATAGTTCAGAAAAATCAAAATTTTCAGATTACCAGTATCAGAACTGATCATGGTGGTGAATTCAAAAATGAAGATTTCCTGGAGTATTGTGATGAAAATGGAATTGAACACAACTTCTCAGCTCCAAGAACACCTCAGCAGAATGGAGTAGCAGAAAGAAAGAATAGAACACTGCTGGATATGGCCAGAACAATGCTGAATGAGTATAATCTACCAAAGTACTTCTGGGCAGAGGAAGTAAATACAGCATGCTACGTCATCAATCGATGCATGATCAGACCCATTCTGAAGAAGACACCATATGAATTGTACAAGGATAAAAAGTCCAATATCAGTCATCTCCGACCTTTTGGCTGTAAGTGTTTTATCTTAAACAATGGTAAAGATAATTTAGGGAATTAGATACTAAAAGTGATGAAGGTTTTCTATTAGGAATATTTCAAAACCTAGAGGTTATAAAGTGTTCAATAGAAGAACATTAACCATAGAACAATCAGTTCATATACTATTATGAAACTAAACCTTCTATCAAAAGGATAGAAGAAGAAGAATGTGTTGATGATCTCTGCAGGAATCTTGAAAAGACTTCTCTTGAAGAAGAAAAAGATGAAGAAGTGGAAGATCCTCCATTAGAAGATCTTCAACAACAAGAAGAACCACAAGAAGGGCTACCTAGAGAATTGAGGTACCACCGGGACCATCCTAGAGAAAACATAATAGGTGATCTCCAAGATAGGGTAAGAACAAGAGGTATGCAAATTCCTTGTGATTTCTCTGCCTTAGTTTCACAAATTGAGACTAAGACAATCAATGATGCACTGGGTGATGAATCTTGGATCCTTGCTATGCAAGAGGAACTCAATCAGTTCCAACGCAGTGAAGTTTGGACCCTTGTACCTAGACCTTTTGATCATCCAGTTATTGGAACCAGATGGGTTTCAGAAACAAAATGGATGATCAGGGGTAATCACTAGGAACAAAGCCAAACTTGTAGCTCAAGGATACTCCCAAGAGGAAGGCATAGATTTTGATGAAACCTATGCTCCAGTGGCTAGATTAGAGGCAATTAGAATCTTATTAGCATATGCTTGCTCTCTTAATATTAATCTATTTCAGATGGATGTTAAAAGTGCTTTTCTAAATGGTTTTATTAAAGAAGAAGTATATGTTGAGCAACCTCCTGGATTTGAAGACACTAAGCATCTTGATCATGTTTTCCGTTTAAAGAAAGAACTATATGGCTTGAAACAAGCTCCAAGAGCTTGGTATGAAAGACTAAGTACTTATCTTATTCACATGATTTTATAAGAGGAAAAGTAGATAGTACTTTATTTATAAAGAAATTTTCAGATGGAATCCTAATTGTACAAATTTATGTTGATGATATTATCTTTGGTTCTACTAATGAATCACTCTACAAATTCTTTGAAAATTTGATGCAAAATGAATTTGAAATGAGTATGATGGGTGAACTCAATTATTTTCTTGGTTTGCAAATCAAGCAGACCAAGGAAGGGACTAACATCTGTCAAACCAAATACATTTCAGATTTACTCACTAAATATGGTTTTGACAGATGTAAGCCTTTAGGAACACCCATGAGCTCAGGAATTAAGTTAGATAGTGATCCTCTTGGTAAAAAGGTAGATTAAAAGATCTATAGAGGAATGATAGGATCACTGCTCTATCTTACTGCAAGTAGACCAGATATAATGTTCAGTGTTTGTTTATGTGCAAGATTCCAAGCTGATCCAAAAGAATCTCACGTTCATGCAGTTAAAAGAATTTTTAGATATCTTATAAATACCAGTAATCTAGGTCTATGGTATCCTAGATGTTCAGAATTTAAATTAATTGGATATAGTGATGCTGACTATGCTGGATGCAAATTAGATAGAAAAAGCACCAGTGGCACTTGTCAAATTCTTGCAGGGTGTTTAATATCTTGGTCTTCCAGAAAGCAGAACTCAGTAGCTTTATCCACCACAGAAGCTGAATACATTTGCAGCTGGAAGTTGCTGTACTCAACTCCTATGGATCAAGCATCAATTGGAAGACTATGGTCATCAGCTCAAGAAATTCCAATGCTTTGTGATAACACAAGTGAATTCAATTTGACCGAATCCAATTCAGCACTCAAGAACAAAGCATATTGAGGTTAGACATCACTTCATCAGGGACCATGTAAGTAATGGAAATATTTCTCTTGAATTTATTTCTACAGAAAATCAACTTGCAGATATTTTCACAAAACCTCTACCTGAAGATAGATTTATATCTATTAGAAGAGAAATAGGTATGTGCAACCCTGATTAAAAATTACCCAATTAAAATCTTGCTTGAATAATATGTGTATGAATTGACTGTGAAAAGTCAGCCTGAAATTTTTCTAAGTCCCAAACATTCGACTCATGCATTCGATTCATGAAGAATCGATGCATTCGACTCATGTTAAAACCTTGTATTCGACTGATACAGTCGAATACTTAATTTAACTCATTAAGACTTCATGAAACGACATACTAAAAATTTCGTACCTGACACCTCATTAAGGCGCACCCCTTCATGACTTAACGGTCACATCATTCAAATCGCGTCTGTTCAGCCTGAGATCAAGGGACAGTTTCTTTCCAGCCTTTATTTAAACAAACCCCTTCTCCCTTTAGAAGACACCCTTTTGAAATCCCTTTTCGACTCTCCTGTCTTCTTCAGTTTTTCACGCGCCTTCACTGTTTTCCGGCGAAGGACCTCCCAGGAACCATATGCAAACTCCTCTCTTCAAGAAAAATGTAGGATCTTTCATCTCCTCTATGTATATCTTCCTCTCCTTTGGTGGTTCCCTGAACATTTTCTACTTCTATCTTCTAGATAGCATCTCCTAGGGTTCAAGAGTCTGTTCAGCTAACCCCTGACCAACTCCAGCGTTTGGCTAAGATCCCCATCTGTTCTGGAAAATCAGTAGAGTTCTCTCATTTGAATGGCAGTCTTTCTTGGGTAGAAGAGACCCTTAATGCCATGGGTTGGACCAAACTCTGTCAAATTTCCGAGCCCTTTGTAGCCAGTGCTATTAGATCTTTTTATGCTTCTCTTCCAAGTGTCTCGGGCAATACTATAGTTGGATATGTCAAGGGCACCAAGATTACCATATCTGAAGAGCTTTTGGTTGAATTGTTGGATTGCCCAAGTTCTGGTCATTGTCTCAGTGAGTTTATTCCCCTTGAAAAGCAAAAATTGGGATTATTGGAAGTTTGGGGACCCTTTGCAAAAGAGGACTTCAGGTCAATGAGTTATCTACTGAGAAGAGATTGATCCATTCAATAATCACCAACATCATCACCCCTAGAGTAGGTACTCACTCCTCCATTACTGCAAGAGATGGGAACCTCTTGTTTTGGGCAGTTCAGAGGCACAAGGTGAATCTGCCAGTAGTAATTTTGGAAAAGATGATTGCTTCAAAGGATTTGCAAGAATCCCTCCCTTATGGATCCCTGCTTACTTTTATTTTCCAGAAATTCTCAGTAGATCTGTCTGGTGAATTGTTTGTTGGCACAAAAGAGAAAATTTGCATCTTTACTCTTAGAAGGAGTCACTACTCCTTGGTAGGTAAGAAGCAAAATCTGTGGTTTAAAGACTCTGTGCCTGAGTGTGAGCATGAGATTTTCCCTGATGAACCCCTTGTATCTCTACTCACACAAGATGTTCCAGCACCAAATGTCAGAATTGAAGCCCCTGCAGTACCAGTGATCTCTGAGGTTCCAGTTCAGTTGACTGAGCAAGTAGTTCAGCAAGAAGCCCAGCAAGTTTCTCATCAAGATGTTCAGCCAGAAGTTTAGAATATTGCTTCCTCTTCACTTCCAGAGCCAGATGCTCCTTCAGATACAATAAATGTAGTCTTAAGAGACCTCAGAGGCAAAGGAGTTGTCTCTGAAGATGTTCCAGTCTCCCATGGAGCATACTTTTGAGGAAAGAGAGCCTTCCTTCTCCCCTTCTCAGTTTGAGACCCGGCCAAGGTCTCAGGGGAGAGCAGTAATAGCATTAGCACCCTCTTAGAGCTTGTTAGAAATCAGCATGAGAACTTATCTGTTCTCCATATGCAAGTGGAGTTAATTGATGTGAAGTTTGATAGTTTGGCTGATGAGGTTAAGCAGATCAAGGATCTTATGCTTCAGTTTGTGTGCCAACAGGGCACTTCCAGGCCATCAGGGCCAGCTTCCTCTCAGTAGCAGCAACAGCAAGAAGAAGAAGAAGCACCTGCTCAAGATCCATAACACCCTGATGAATCCCATGTTCCAGTTCCTGAAGATCCAGTGCTTGAGCAGTCTGTTGAGAAAGAACCTGAGAATCCTGTTGAGCAGCAACCTATGTCAGTTAAGTCCCAGCAGCAGAAAGATGAGCAGCCTACTGAGCAGCAGGCTCAGTTAGCAGTAGTAGTTTTTGAACCTCCAGTTGTGCAGCAGCAAGAGTTTGTGGCTGACCAGCAGCCAATAGGAGTGGCAGCAGTTGAAGAAGTTCCCCAGGCCAAGAGACCTCTTGAGTCCTCCCGAGAGCTCCAACCTTTCAAGAGGAAAGTAAAGAGAAGGTTAGCCAAAAATGGTAACCCTGTCCTTCCTGTTCCTCCATCCAGGCCTCCCTCTCCACCTGCTCCACCAGTTACCCTTCCTACTGAGACTATTTCATCTGCACCACAATCTACTGCTCATTCAACTTCAGTTTCTGAAGTATCTTCTCCTGATCTCCCTCTAATAGCCATTCCAGTAGATCCATCTCTTCAAAATGTAAAGTTTTCCATTTATCCAATGGAACACAAACCCAAACCCCTCAAGGAAATAACAATCAATCTTTCCACCCAACCACCACATTTTTTCTCCTCTCTACCCACTGCTTCCAAACCTGGTTCCCAGAACACCCTCCTTCAGCTAGTTGAAATACTTCCCAGTATCCAACTGCCAGCCTCTCATGGACACAGAATAGGAGATAAACCCTCCTTGTTACTTCCCCCATTCTGGTATGCTTTTGTTCATCACTCTGCTCAAACCATGAATTTGTTCAGAGAATATTTGTCAATAAGAGCATTTCTTGAAATCCATGACCTGCCAGGTTTTACTTTTGAGCACTGGCTTCCTGTATTGATCAAAACCTCCCAACTCTCTACTTCAGATCTCCAATTTATTTCCCAAAAGAGTAACTGCCTCACTCCTCAAGAATTTGTTGATCTCTATCTAGAGGAGGCAAGTAGATTTCAAGAAGCCCAATCCAGGAGCCACTACCTGACAGTTGAACACCATCTCTCCCTCAGATTGCATGCTCTTTTTGCCACTCATCTCCGGGAGTCTCAGGCCAAGTATACAGCTATGAGAGCCTTCAACTATGAAAGGTTCAAATTAGTCCTGCATGATGTGTCCAAGGGCCAATATGAAAATTTGCTAAGAGGTCAAAGGGAAGTTGTTCCCTCCATGTCTGTGGCGGTGCCTTCAGGGCTCCATCCTCCCCTTGTAGGAACAGTCTCCTACAGAGGTGCTTTTGCTGAAACCCTCTTCAATAGATTCATCCAGATTGCCACCAGATTCAAGATCAAGTATAAGTCCAAGCTCAGTTTCCAGAGGTTTATTTTCATCCAGATGTCCAAGTTCCATAAGCATCTCCTTGATCTTCAGTTAAGCTTTGCTGAATCTAAGAGGTTCACTCCTGAACAATGGGAAGCAGCTTATCCTTCCTACAGTTCTCAGTGCCAAAGGATGAGACTATCCCTCAATGAATTTCACTCTAAGAGTCTCATGGATTTGAGAAAGCATCTAGGTCTCAAATGGGCTCAGAGGTACATGTACTATTATCAAGCCAAAGATGCAGCTATCACAAATGGTCTATACTGGAATATCACTCTTCATGAGTTTCTCTCTCTAGCCGCTACCAAACAGTTTGTTCCCCTCAAAGTGCGGTTCGACTTAGACAAATTTCATCACAGTGTTGCTTGGTTCAGGAAGTGCCCCATCAAGTCTATCAAGAAATTACCCTCCACCAATCCAACTTACAATGTTGATGGTGAACTGTTTGACAACTCCTTTGTCAAAAATGAGTTGAAGCTTTGGGAACACATCCAGCCATTTTTGGCTATGATTCCCTGTTCCCTCTATCTACCCAGTTCTCTTAAGCCCTGAACATTAAATTTTCTTTTCTTTATGACCTATGAATATAGTATGTTGCTTGTTTTTATACACTTTGTACTCTCTTTATCTATGACAACATTTTCCTATTCTGCTATCCTTTATGTTAATGCCACAAAGGGGGAGAAAAGGTATCCAAAGATTGAAGTATAGGTATAGAAGAAATTTATATGATAAAAGGTATAGATGAAATTTATATGTTAGCTACCTATTTAAATATTTTTTGTCATTAAAAAAAAAGGGGAGAATTGTTGAGCAACTGCCCCTAAGAAATCCAAAGTTTCTTTTAAATACTTTTGAATAATGTTTTTGCTATGACAAATATTTAAATATGTGTTTTTCCAAATATATATGTCAATATCCTGATTACTCAAAATTTTCTAAGGCCTCAGAACTATCTCTATAGCCTACTGTATCCAATTGATACATTCGACTGCAAAATCTGACTCCTTCAAAAACTCAGTCACAAGTCTTGCGATTTTTTTCTAAGTCCACAACTTTACACTATATTTGACTCATGACTTCGACTCACACAGTCGAATGTCCTTTACACTGTATTCAACTCATGACTTCGACTCACACAGTCGAATGTCCTTTACACTGTATTCGACTCATGACTTCGACTCACACAGTCGAATGTCCTTTACACTATATTCGACTCATGAATTCGACTCACATGTCGAATGTCCTTCACACTGTATTCGACTCACGACTTCGACTCATACAGCCGAATGTTGCCTTACACTACATTCGATTGATGTCTTCACTACTATAGTCGAATTACCTTATTCTTCTTGAATTCGAATCATGCCTATTTCTTCAGTCGAATCACCTGTTCTATTGCATTCGACTTCACTGTCAGTTTTGTACTTGTACTTTGTCAGTTCTATCTGTCTTGGAATATATCTGTCTTTAAGTTTATAAAATCCTTTTCTGATTCTTAAACATCTTAGACATAATTTATTGGCAAATTGCCTATTGCCTAACATATCTTACTAAAATCTTAGAAGATTATTATTTTAATATATTTCTCTGACAGAACATAGTATATTCAAATTATTCATCTCTGCAAAACATTTCTCTGAAATATCTTACAGTCTTGATGTCCTTACTTCAGTTTATATCCTTCATGAGATACAAAGCATTTATGAAAATCTCAGACGCATGGCATCTGACCATCTCACCTACCACTGACAGACCCATACTTTAACTTTTTGTCTGTCTGCTCTATTTTCTGAAAAGGTTGAGAATACTAGGTTCCATACTGTCTGTTGTACTCAAACTGACCCACCTACCACAAAGGTATGGAGATATGCTTGTCCTTGTCTTGTCTTTGCAACAGCATTAATTGGAGCACATGTTTAGCATGGGTTGTTCCCAGCTCAGTCTACAAGAGCTTATCTTCTAGCTGTGACAACTGCTCCTATTCTGAAGACCTTGGAAAGATGCAAATTTCAAGACCTTCTGGACAAAGCCTTCAAGATCCAAAGGATCCCAAAAACTCTCTTCCAACGGCTAAATTGCAAACAGCCATCAAGCTCCAACGGCTATCTCCTTCAAACGGTTATATTTTTAAAGATTATAAAAGAAGAAGAAGAGAGAACAACACAACAGCAAGAAATACACAGAGACCACATACATTCAAGTCAATTCTCTTGAAAGCTTCATCCGAATCCTTCAAGCTCTCTCTCTCTCAAAAGCCTTCCTGCTAAGCTACAGTCTGAGAGCCTCACTTCAGAAAGTCTTCTTCTGAAGTTCTGTATTGGGTGGCAGTTGTAATTTGCTACTGTCTTCAAGTCCACCCAAGTTGCTTCAATTAGGATTTTGCTTAATTTCTTGATCCTTCAATCCTGTTGGAGTTTTGTGTGTGTTTTGTGCTCAGTTTTGAGGCAAACACACAAGTGTTTAATTCTCTATTTCTGTTGTAATTCTTGCAGAAGTTTGTTCTACTTTACCCCTCCTGTGAAGGGAAGGCCTTGTGAAAGGCAGTGTTGTACCCCTGTTTAGGGAAGACTTGCTTGGGAGCAAGTGGGTTTTGTAATTCCTCTCAAGGGTGAGAGAAGGCCAAGTTGTTGGCAGTTTAGTGAAATCTCAAGTGGTTGGCTTGAGGACTGGATGTAGGACTTCCATGTGGGAAGGGCCGAACCAGGATAAATCCCTTGTGCATTTATTTGTGTGATTGTTTCCGCCAAGTTTACACTTGAATCACACACATCACACTTAGTACTAACATATCTATTTAGTGCTGTGTTTTCAGAAGAAATTTTAAAAGATAGAAAGTCCTATTCACCCCCCCCTCTAGGACTGTTGTCTGCCATTTCGATCCAACAAGTGGTATCAGAGCGAGGTCTTCTCAGAAGAATCTAAGAGATTTTAAGAAATGGCATCCGAAGCTCACAACTATGAAGGCCAATCAGTCACAAGGCCACCCTTCTTTGATGGTGAAGATTATCAATATTGGAAGATGAGGATGGAATGCTTCATCAGAGGTACTGACTTCGACCTATGGCAGGTAATTGAACAAGGTGATTTTCAAGTCCTTGCAGAATCCTCTTCTGGTGCTCTTTCAATTGCAGACAAAAGAAATATGTCTTTAAATTTCAAGGCAAAAATTATCTTTGCTGTGCTTTATCGAAAAGAGAGTTTAATAGACTTTCAGCATGTAAAACAGCAAAAGAAATGTGGGATAAATTACAAGTAACATATGAAGGCACAGATAGGGTTAAACAAACTAGAATAGACATACTTGTATCTCAATATGAACAGTTTAAAATGCTCCCAAATGAAAATATAACTCAAATGTACAATAGATTTTCAAATATAATTGTAGGATTAAGTGCTTTAGGGAAAGTCCTAACCAATGAAGAAACAGTAAGAAAAATCTTAAGATCTCTAACAAATGTCTGGACTCCTAAAGTTACAGCCATAGAGGAAGCCCATGATTTAACACAATTATCTATTGACAAGTTAATAGGATCCCTCATGGCACATGAAATAAACATGGAAAGATTTTTTGAAAGCTCTTCGAAAAAGAAAATTTCAAATGCTTTAAAGATTGCAGATTCTTCTTCATCTGAAGACTCCAAAGAGAAATCAGATGACAGTGATGATGAGGCTATGCTTTCAAGAAAATTACAGAGAATTTTGGCCAAGAAGAAAAAGTTTGGCTCAAGGAAATTCTTCAAGAAAGATAAGAAGAAGGAGCCAACTTGTTATGAGTGCAATCAGCCAGGACATTACAAGTCTGAATGTCCTAGACTCAAGAAGAAGGATCAAGCAGAAAAATCAGATAAGAAGAAGGGCAAAGAAAAGAAGTTTAGAAAGTTCAAAAAGAAGGCTATGGCAGCAACTTGGGACAATGAAGATGCTACCAGCTCAGACTCCTCCAGCTCAGAATCCGAAGAAGAAGAAAAGGCTAATCTAGCCCTCATGGCAGGACTAGAACAGGTAAACTCAGAAACCTCCTTTACTTCATGTTCTGAATACGATTCTGATAGCCTTGAAGATGCCTTCAATGAACTTTATGAAAAATATAAGACAGTAGTAAAACAAATAAAAGTAGTTAAGCTAAATCTACTGAACCAAGAAAAAGCTAACACCTTTCTTAAAAATGAAACAGAAAGGTTAAGCAAAAGTTTAAATGAAACCAAAAGAGCTAATGAATTGCTGTGTGAAGATTTAAAAAATAAAAATAGCAAAATATTAGAATTAGAATCAAACTTGAAAGAACTTAAGAATGAAGAAAAATTACAAGAGGAAAATGGTTATCTAAGAGCTACCTTGGAAAAGATTTCTACATGCAAAACCTCTTTATTTGTAAATCTCAAAGGTGCTAGAAAAGGGAAAAAGAAATATGGAGTAGGATACACACCCCTACAAAATGAGGAACACATTATTCATCCTAAAGTCTATCCAACTCCTAAATTTGTAGCAGAAAAAGACATAAAAAATACCAAAAAGGTAAATCAACATGTCTACAGACAAAAATAGAAATTCAGTAACAATACACACAAGAAAAATACTTTTGATTTGTGTTGTACTCATTGTAACCAACTAGGACACACTGTTAGCACATGCACTACTAGACACTTGAGATGGATTCCTAAAACTAACCATCAAGGACCCAAGAAAATTTGGGTACCAAAAGTTACAGTTTAGCTTTGTTTGCAGGGTCGGCTGAGGGCATCCAAATGGTATTTGGATAGTGGATGCTCAAGGCACATGACAGGAGATAGAAGCTATTCACAAGTTTTAGAGAAGAATCTGGTCAAGTTACTTATGGTGATAATGGAAAAGGAAAAGTCTAGGAAGTGGAACAATTGGTACTAAGAAAAGAACTTGATTGAAGATGTCATGTATGTAGAAGGTCTCAAGCACAATCTGATAAGTATTAGTCAGTTATGTGATAAAGGGCATTTAGTAAGTTTTCAGAATGATAAGTGTATAATTCTGAAGGATAACAAGACAGTTTTTGAAGCACAAAGAGTGAAGAATTTGTATACATTGCAACTAGCAGAATTAAAAGAAGTAAACCTATGTTTGGCTACTACCAAAAGTGAAGAGTCTGATTTGTGGCACAGAAGACTTGGTCATGCAAGCACTTCAGTGATCAAGAAATTAATAAAGCATGACCTGGTTGAAGGTCTTCCCAAGATGAAAATCAAGAAGTCTGGAATTTGCTCAGCCTGTGCAAAAGGAAAACAGACCAAGACCTCATTTCAGTCCAAAACAATTGTTACAACTTCTAAGCCCTTAGAATTGATTCACATGGATTTATTTGGACCTATGAGGACAATCAGTCTTGGAGGAAAGATCTATGGCTATGTATTAGTTGATGACTACTCAAGGTACACTTGGGTGTCTTTTCTAGAAGCCAAATCTGAAGCATTTCAAGCTTTTCTGAAATTCAGCAAGATAGTTCAGAAAAATCAAAAATTTCAGATTACCAGTATCAGATCTGATCATGGTGGTGAATTCAAAAATGAAGATTTCTGGAGTACTGTGAAGAAAATGGAATTGAACACAACTTCTCAGCTCCAAGAACACCTCAGCAGAATGGAGTAGCAGAAAGAAAGAATAGAACACTGCTGGATATGGCCAGAACAATGCTGAATGAGTATAATCTACCAAAGTACTTCTGGGCAGAGGCAGTAAATACAGCATGCTACGTCATCAATCGATGCATGATCAGACCCATTCTGAAGAAGACACCATATGAATTGTACAAGGATAAAAAGCCCAATATCAGTCATCTCCGACCTTTTGGCTGTAAGTGTTTTATCTTAAATAATGGTAAAGATAATTTAGGGAAATTAGATGCTAAAAGTGATGAAGGTTTTCTGTTAGGATATATTTCAAAACCTAGAGGTTATAAAGTGTTCAATAGAAGAACATTAACCATAGAACAATCAGTTCATATACTATTTGATGAAACTAACCCTTCTATCAAAAGGATAGAAGAAGAAGAATGTGTTGATGATCTCTGCAGGAATCTTGAAAAGACTTCTCTTGAAGAAGAAAAAGATGAAGAAGTGGAAGATCCTCCATTAGAAGATCTTCAACAACAAGAAGAACCACAAGAAGGGCTACCTAGAGAATTGAGGTACCACCGGGACCATCCTAGAGAAAACATAATAGGTGATCTCCAAGATAGGGTAAGAACAAGAGGTATGCAAATTCCTTGTGATTTCTCTGCCTTAGTTTCACAAATTGAGCCTAAGACAATCAATGATGCACTGGGTGATGAATCTTGGATCCTTGCTATGCAAGAGGAACTCAATCAGTTCCAACGCAGTGAAGTTTGGACCCTTGTACCTAGACCTACTGATCATCCAGTTATTGGAACCAGATGGGTTTTCAGAAACAAAATGGATGAATCAGGGGTAATCACTAGGAACAAAGCCAGACTTGTAGCTCAAGGATACTCCCAAGAGGAAGGCATAGATTTTGATGAAACCTATGCTCCAGTGGCTAGATTAGAGGCAATTAGAATCTTATTAGCATATGCTTGCTCTCTTAATATTAATCTATTTCAGATGGATGTTAAAAGTGCTTTTCTAAATGGTTTTATTAAAGAAGAAGTATATGTTGAGCAACCTCCTGGATTTGAAGACACTAAGCATCCTGATCATGTTTTCCGTTTAAAGAAAGCACTATATGGCTTGAAACAAGCTCCAAGAGCTTGGTATGAAAGACTAAGTGCTTATCTTATGTCACATGATTTTATAAGAGGAAAAGTAGATAGTACTTTATTTATAAAGAAATTTTCAGATGGAATCCTAATTGTACAAATTTATGTTGATGATATTATTTTTGGTTCTACTAATGAATCACTCTGCAAATTCTTTGAAAATTTGATGCAAAATGAATTTGAAATGAGTATGATGGGTGAACTAAATTATTTTCTTGGCTTGCAAATCAAGCAGACCAAGGAAGGGACTCACATCTGTCAAACCAAATACATTTCAGATTTGCTCACTAAATATGGTTTTGACAGATGTAAGCCTTTAGGAACACCCATGAGCTCAGGAATTAAGTTAGATAGTGATCCTCTTGGTAAAAAGGTAGATCAAAAGATCTATAGAGGAATGATAGGATCACTGCTCTATCTTACTGCAAGTAGACCAGATATAATGTTCAGTGTTTGTTTATGTGCAAGATTCCAAGCTGATCCAAAAGAATCTCACGTTCATGCAGTTAAAAGAATTTTTAGATATCTTATAAATACCAGTAATTAGGTCTATGGTATCCTAGATGTTCAGAATTTAAATTAATTGGATATAGTGATGCTGACTATGCTGGATGCAAATTAGATAGAAAAAGCACCAGTGGCACTTGTCAAATTCTTGCAGGGTGTTTAATATCTTGGTCTTCCAGAAAGCAGAACTCAGTAGCTTTATCCACCACAGAAGCTGAATACATTTGCAGCTGGAAGTTGCTGTACACAACTCCTATGGATCAAGCATCAATTGGAAGACTATGGTCATCAGCTCCAAGAAATTCCAATGCTTTGTGATAACACAAGTGCAATCGATTTGACCAAGAATCCAATCCAGCACTCAAGAACAAAGCATATTGAGTTTAGACATCACTTCATCAGGGACCATGTAAGTAATGGAAATATTTCTCTTGAATTTGTTTCTACAGAAAATCAACTTGCAGATATTTTCACAAAACCTCTACCTGAAGATAGATTTACATCTATTAGAAGAGAAATAGGTATGTGCAACCCTGATTAAAAATTACCCAATTAAAATCTTGCTTGAATAATATGTGTATGAATTGACTGTGAAAAGTCAGCCTGAAAATTTTCTAAGCCCCAAACATCCGACTCATGCATTCGAATCATGAAGAATCGATGCATTCGACTCATGTTAAAACCTTGCATTCGATTGATACAGTCGAATACTTAATTTAACTCATTAAGACTTCATGAAACGACGCTTAAAAATTTCGTACCTGACACCTTATTAAGGCGCACCCCTTCATGACTTAACGGTCACATCATTCAATCACGTCCGTTCAGCCTGAGATCAAGGGACATTTCTTTCCAGCCTTTATTTAAACAAACCCCTTCTCCCTTTAGAAGACACCCTTTTGAAATCCCTTTTTGACTCTCCTGTCTTCTTCAGTTTTTCGTGCCTTCACTGTTTTCCGGCGAAGGACCTCCCAGGAACCATCTGCAAACTCCTCTCTTCAAGAAAAAGGTAGGATCTTTCATCTCCTCTGTGTATATCTTCCTCTCCTTTGGTGGTTCCCTGAACATTTTCTACTTCTATCTTCTAGATGGCATCTCCTAGGGTTCAAGAGTCCGTTCAGCTAACCCCTGACCAACTCCAGCGTTTGGCTAAGATCCCCATCTGTTCTGGAAAATCAGTAGAGTTCTCTCATTTGAATGGCAGTCTTTCTTGGGTAGAAGAGACCCTTAATGCCATGGGTTGGACCAAACTCTGTCAAATTTCCGAGCCCTTTGTAGCCAGTGCTATTAGATCTTTTTATGCTTCTCTCCAAGTGTCATCGGGCAATACTATAGTTGGATATGTCAAGGGCACCAAGATTACCATATCTGAAGAGCTTTTGGTAGAATTGTTGGATTGCCCAAATTCTGGTCATTGTCTCAGTGAGTTTATTCCCCTTGAAAAGCAAAAATTGGGGATTATTGGAAGTTTGGGGACCCTTTGCAAAAGAGGACTTCAGGTCAATGAGTTATCTGTTGAGAAGAGATTGATCCATTCAATAATCACCAACATCATCACCCCTAGAGCAGGTACTCACTCCTCCATTACTGCAAGAGATGGGAACCTCTTGTTTTGGGCAGTTCAGAGGCACAAGGTGAATCTGCCAGCAGTAATTTTGGAAAAGATGATTGCTTCAAAGGATTTGCAAGAATCCCTCCCTTATGGATCCCTGCTTACTTTTATTTTCCAAAAATTTTCAGTAGATCTGTCTGGTGAATTGTTTGTTGGCACAAAAGAGAAAATTGGCATCTTTACTCTTAGAAGGAGTCACTACTCCTTGGTAGGTAAGAAGCAAAATCTGTGGTTTAAAAACTCTGTGCCTGAGTGTGAGCATGAGATTTTCCCTGATGAACCCCTTGTATCTCTACTCACACAAGATGTTCCAGCACCAAATGTCAGAATTGAAGCCCCTGCAGTACCAGTGATCCCTGAGGTTCCAGTTCAGTTGACTGAGCAAGTAGTTCAGCAAGAAGCCCAGCAAGTTTCTCATCAAGATGTTCAGCCAGAAGTTCAGAATATTGCTTCCTCTTCTCTTCCAGAGCCAGATGCTCCTTCAGATACAATAAATGTAGTCTTAAGAGACCTCAGAGGAAAGGAGTTGTCTCTGAAGATGTTCCAGTCTCTCCCATGGAGCATACTTTTGAGGAAAGAGAGCCTTCCTTCTCCCCTTCTCAGTTTGAGACCCGGCCAAGGTCTCAGGGGGAGAGCAGTAATAGCCTTAGCACCCTCTTAAGCTTGTTAGAAATCAGCATGAGAACTTATCTGTTCTCCAGATGCAAGTGGAGTTAATTGATGTGAAGTTTGATAGTTTGGCTGATGAGGTTAAGCAGATCAAGGATCTTATGCTTCAGTTTGTGTGCCAACAGGGCACTTCCAGGCCATCAGGGCCAGCTTCCTCTCAGCAGTAGCAGCAGCAAGAAGAAGAAGAAGCACCAGCTCAAGACCCACAACACCCTGATGAATCCCATGTTCCAGTTCCTGAAGATCCAGTGCTTGAGCAGTCTATTGAGAAAGAACCTGAGAATCCTGTTGAGCAGCAACCTATGTCAGTTGAGTCCCAGCAGCAGAAAGATGAGCAGCCTACTGAGCAGCAGGCTCAGTTAGCAGTAGTAGTTTTTGAACCTCCAATTGTGCAGTAGCAAGAGTATGTGGCTGACCAGCAGCCAGTAGGAGTGGCAACAGTTGAAGAAGTTCCCCAGGCCAAGAGACCTCTTGAGTCCTCCCGAGAGCTCCAACCTTTCAAGAGGAAAGTAAAGAGAAGGTTAGTAAAAAATGGTAGCCATGTCCTTCCTGTTCCTCCATCCAGGCCTCCCTCTCCACCTGCTCCACCAATTACCCTTCCTACTGAGACTATTTCATCTGCACCACAATCTAGTGCTCCTTCAACTTCAGTTCCTGAAGTATCTTCTCCTGATCTCCCTCCAATAGCCATTCCAGTAGATCCATCTCTTCAAAATGTAAAGTTTTCCATTTATCCAATGAAACACAAACCCAAACCCCTCAAGGAAATAACAATCAATCTTTCCACCCAACCACCACATTTTTTCTCCTCACTACCCACTGCTTCCAAACCTGGTTCCCAGAACACCCTCCTTCAGCTAGTTGAAATACTTCCTAGTATCCAACTGCAAGCCTCTCATGGACCCAGAATAAGAGATAAACCCTCCTTGTTACTTCCCCCATTCTGGTATGCTTTTGTTCATCACTCTGCTCAAACCATGAATTTGTTCAGAGAATATTTGTCAATAAGAGCATTTCTTGAAATCCATGACCTGCCAAGTTTTACTTTTGAACATTGGCTTTCTGTATTGATCAAAACCTCCCAACTCTCTACTTCAGATCTCCAATTTATTTCCCAAAAGAGTCACTGCCTCACTCCTCAAGAATTTGTTAATCTCTATCTAGAGGAGGCAAGTAGATTTCAAGAAGCCCAATCCAGGAGCCACTACCTGACAGTTGAACACCATCTCTCCCTCAGATTTCATACTCTTTTTGCCACTCATCTCCGGGAGTCTCAGGCCAAGTATACAGCTATGAGAGCCATCAACTATGAAAGGTTCAAATTAGGCCTGCATGATGTGTCCAAGGGCCAATATGAAAATTTGCTAAGAGGTCAAAGGGAAGTTGTTCCCTCCATGTCTGTGGCAATGCCTTCAGGGCTCCATCCTCCCCTTGTAGGAGCAGTCTCCTACATAGGTGCTTTTGCTGAAACCCTCTTCAATAGATTCATCCGGATTGCCACCAGATTCAAGATCAAGTATAAGTCCAAGCTCAGTTTCCAGAGGTTTATTTTCCTCCAGATGTCCAACTTCCATAAGCATCTCCTTGATCTTCAGTTAAGCTTTGCTGAATCTAAGAGGTTCACTCCTGAACAATGGGAAGCAGCTTATCCTTCCTATAGTTCTCAGTGCCAAAGGATGAGACTATCCCTCAATGAATTTCACTCTAAGAGTCTCATGGATTTGAGAAAGCATCTAGGTCTCAGATGGGCTCAGAGGTACATGTACTATTATCAAGCCAAAGATGCAGCTATCTCAAATGGTCTATACTGGAATATCACTCTTCATGAGTTTCTCTCTCTGGCTGCTACCAAACAGTTTGTTCCCCTCAAAGTGCGATTCGACTTAGACAAATTTCATCACAGAGTTGCTTGGTTCAGCAGGCGCCACATCAAGTCTATCAAGAAATTACCCTCCACCAATCCAACTTACAATGTTGATGGTGAACTGTTTGACAACTCCTTTGTCAAAAATGAGTTGAAGCTTTGGGAACTCATCCAGCCATTTTTGGCTATGATTCCCCGTTCCCTCTATCTACCCAGTTCTGTTAAGCCTTGAACATTAAATTTTCTTTTCTTTTATGACCTATAAATATAGTATGTTGCTTGTTTTTATACACTTTGTACTCTCTTTATCTATGACAGCATTTTCCTGTTCTGCTATCCTTTATGTTAATGCCACAAACGGGGAGAAAAGGTATCTAAAGATTGAAGTATAGGTATAGAAGAAATTTATATGATAAAAGGTATAGATGAAATTTATATGTTAGCTACCTATTTAAAGATTTTTGTCATTAAAAAAAAGGGGGAGAATTGTTGAGCAACTGCCCCTAAGAAATCCAAAGTTTCTTTTAAATACTTTTGAATAATGTTTTTGTTATGACAAATCCTTAAATATGTGTTTTTCCAAATATATATGTCAATATCCTGATTACTCAAAATTTTCTAAGGCCTCAGAACTATCTCTATAGCCTACTGTATCCAATTGATACATTCGACTGCAAAATCTGACTCCTTCAGAAACTCAGTCACAAGTCTTGCGAATTTTTTCTAAGTCCACAACTTTACACTGTATTCGACTCATGACTTCGACTCACACAGTCGAATGTCCTTTACACTATATTCGACTCATGGCTTCAACTTACACAGTCGAATGTCCTTTACACTGTATTCGACTCATGATTTCGACTCGCACAGTCGAATGTCCTTTACACTGTATTCGACTCACACAGTCGAATGTCCTTCACACTGTATTCGACTCACGACTTCGACTTATACAGCCGAATGTTGCCTTACACTACATTCGATTGATGTCTTCACTACTATAGTCGAATTACCTTATTCTTCTTGAATTCGAATCATGCCAATTTCTTCAGTCGAATCACCTGTTCTATTGCATTCGACTTCACTGTCAGTTTTGTATTTGTACTTTGTCAGTTCTATCTGTCTTGGAATGTATCTGTCTTTAAATTTATAAAATCCTTTTCTGATTCTTAAACATCTTAGACATAATTTATTGACAATTTGCCTATTGCCTAACATATCTTACTAAAATCTTAGAAGATTATTATTTTAATATATTTCTCTGACAGAACATAGTATATTCAAATTATTCATCTCTGCAAAACATTTCTCTGAAATATCTTACAGTCTTGATGTCCTTACTTCAGTTTATATCCTTCATGAGATACAAAGCATTTATGAAAATCTCAGACGCATGGTATCTGACCATCTCACCTACCACTGACAGACGCATACATTAACTTTTGGTCTGTCTGGTCTATTTTTTGAAATAGTTGAGAATACTAGGTTCCATACTGTCTATTGTACTCAAACTGACCCACCTAGCACAATGGTATGGAGATATGTCTGTCCTTGTCTTGTCTTTGCAACAGGCATTAATTGGAGCACATGTTTAGCATGGGTTGTTCCCAGCTCAGTCTACAAGAGCTTATCTTCTAGCTGTGACAACTGCTCCTATTCTGAAGACCTTGGAAAGATGCAAATTTCAAGACCTTCTGGACAGAGCCTTCAAGATCCAAAGGATCCCAGAAACTCTCTTCCAACGGCTAAATTGCAAACAACCATCAAGCTCCAACGGCTATATTTTTAAAGATTATAAAAGAAGAAGAAGAGATAACAACACAACAGCAAGAAATACACAGAGACCACATACATTCAAGTCAATTCTCTTGAAAGCTTCATCCGAATCCTTCAAGCTCTCTCTCTCTCAAAAGCCTTCCTGCTAAGCTACAGTCTGAGAGCCTCATTTCAGAAAGTCTTCTTCTGATGTTCTGTATTGGGTGGCAGTTGTAATTTGCTACTGTCTTCAAGTCCACCCAAGTTGCTTCAATTAGGATTTTTGCTTAATTTCTTGATCCTTCAATCCTGTTGGAGTTTTGTGTGTGTTTTGTGCTCAGTTTTGAGGCAAACACACAAGTGTTTAATTCTCTATTTTTGTTGTAATTCTTGCAGAAGTTCTGTTCTGCTTTACCCCTCTTGTGAAGGGAAGGGCTTGTGAAAGGTAGTGTTGTACCCCCTGTTTAGGGAAGACTTGCTTGGGAGCAAGTGGGTTTTTGTAATTCCTCTCAAGGGTGAGAGAAGGCCAAGTTGTTGGCAGTGTAGTGAAATCTCAAGTGGTTGGCTTGAGGACTGGATGTAGGACTTCCATTTGGGATGGGCTGAACCAGGATAAATCCCTTGTGCATTTAATTGTGTGATTGTTTCCGCCAAGTTTACACTTGAATCACACACATCACACTTAGTACTAACATATCTATTTAGTGCTGTACTTTTCAGAAGAAATTTTAAAAGATAGAAAGTCCTATTCACCCCCTCCCCCCTCTAGGACTGTGTGTCTGCCATTTCGATCCAACATAAATAATTGGGAATGATACAAGAAACTATCGTAATTTTAGTTTGTGTCTCAAATGAATATGGCGGCATGCATTTTAGAATACGAAAGCAAGTTTTCATAATTCTAAAAACTCTTTCTACCGCATTACGTAATTGTGTATGTCGATGATTGTAAATATCTTTGAAATCCTGATATGATCAAATGTTATGATAATTATTTAAATGACAATAATCTAACTAAAATGGAGCCAAGAAACTTGTTGTATTGAAGTAGCCTAAATCAATTATAATATTTTATTGCAAAAACAAATAAAATGAATATATTATAATTCAAAGATATTTAAAATATAAAATTTTACCTTCAGGCACTGAAAGTCCTCCCATTTCAAAACTCTTGAATCATGGATAGATCCTTCTCATCTAACTTCCTAATATGCAAATACAAGGTCAAATGTTATAACACCTAAAATATTTTGAAACGTCATATGCATAGTTAAAAAATTCGTCAAAAAATCCGTCGACATTTGTGACAGAAATTTCAATGGAAAAATCTGTCGTGATATCTTTCCAACAATTAGAAACAAATTTTTCAATGAATTTATTTCTGTTAGAAAAATCACAAATTTGATTTTCCGATGTATTTCTTTCCATCAGAGATCCATCGAAAACACCGCAAAACTCCAATTTTCCTAGCCATCCTATTCCACAACCCCCTACCCCGCTTTCTCCCTCTCTCCTCCATCGTCGCTATTGTCACTAGCGTCAGACTTCTGTAGTCGCTGCAACAACCGGCGCTGTCGTCACTGCCATCCCCTGTCTTGTCAGACGTCTCCCCCATGCGAGTCTCTCTCTCTCTCTCTCTCTCCTCTCTCTCTCTCCTCTCTCTCTCTCCCCCCCCCCCCCCTACCCAACTTCCTTGCTGCCTCCCTCTTCAGCCCCAGCTCTCCGGGCATGCCCTCCCACACCCAGCCATCACCACCCTGCCAATACCCTCCTCCCCCATCCAACTCGCCAATGGTGTTCACAGTTTGGTTTAGTCCAAGTTGGACCAATTTTTAGCCAATCTAAACCAAACCTAATAAAGTCCTCAAATCGAATCAAACCAAATCGAGATTTTCCAATTCGATTCGGTTTGGTTCGGTTCAAACTGAATTTTAATATTCAATTAAATGTAAATAGATTTATTAATATTTATATATTTAAAATGAAGATAAAAATTAAATATATATATATATATATACGTACCTATGTCGTGAATTTTTTATATTTATAACATATATATTATAAAATATTACTATTATTATATAAAATCTTTATTTATTTAATTTATTTAGTTCGATTCGATTTCACAAGAAGTGAAATTGAATTGAATCAAACACACACCAAACCTAACCGAACCAAACTAGTTAATTCGGTTTGATTTTTCTGATTTAGCCGAATTATGAACACCTCTACCGCCAGTACCCCCTTCTCGGTCATCCCCTCACCCATCTAGCCACCACCTCCCTCTTGACCACCCCCTCCGGCCATCCCCCCTCCCCTACTCGAGGATAAACTGAGGATAATCTCAAAATTTTGAAGATATTCTCAAATTTTTGAGGATATCTTCACTCTATTTCCAATCTATGCCGATACCAAACATGACCTAATGAATAGTTTAATGACTAATACTTAGACCTTAAACCTTTCACATGCAACTATTATATTTTAATAGTATTTAAAAGTGTTTTATTTTTTTGTTAAATATATGATAATGTATGAAATGTTAGAATTAGATTCTAATTAGTTTAATTTAATAGTTTATGAGATAATTAGCATTGATAATGGGAATGTCATGTGTCTAAATTGTTTAGACATGTTTATATTAATTGAACTACTTAATTAATTATTTCTTCAATAATATTGTGAATATTATTTTTAATTATTTGAAATAATAATTATTTATAATTTATTTAATATACTTTTTGATTACATATTATGTTAGTATATTACATATAATTATCGCTATATGATACATGTGATGTGCCACAATGTGTGATGTGATGATCCTGTCACACTGTGTGATGTGGAATTTAAAAAAAAAAAATCAAACTTGGAGTCCTCTTTACAGGAGGATGATCATGTATAGTTTGCAATTGGAGGAAGGAAAAGACAAAAGTTATAACCAGAGTACAATCAAACATGAAAAGCGGGGATAATAGTCATTTAAAGAAATAAACCATTAGGGCTACCAACGGGTTGGAGTCGGAATTGAAAATGGGTGTTTCCGCTTCCTATAAGAAATTTCAGAGCCGAAAACAGAAACCGAAAGGGTGTTTCCGCTTCCGCATCCATTTCCACATTGAGTCGAAAAAACGGAAACGGAAATGGAAACAAAACAGGAACTTTAGATGCAACGATATTTATATAATTAGAATAAATTTATAAATTTACAAGTACATTAATTATTAAATTTATGAATAGTTTCAAATATAAATTTAATAATCTTTTCTACTATATGAGCTAGGGGTGTTCATGATTTGCTTTGGTTTAGAGAAAATTTTTAAGAAGCCAAACCAAACCCAATCTCGAGCCAACTCGAACCAAAGCAAACCAAACCAAAATCTGCTGAAACCAAATTGAAATATTTTGGTTTGGATCGATTTGGTTTGATTGAACCTGAGCATAAATAAGCTTTTAGAGTCCATTAGTCTCAAATAAGATTTTAACCACATGTTTCTCTAATAAATCACTATCAAATCAAATCTGAAATAAAACATTAAATACTAATAAGCATATTGCTTTCCATAGTACATATTTTTATGTATATATATTCAGCAAACTTAATATATATACATAAGTTAAAAGTCTATTATTGTAATACGGTTTAATCACTTTGGTTCGATTTGGTTTTTCTTTTTCGATTTGGTTTGGAATCAAATTGATTTTCTTTTTAAATTTTCAAACCGAATCAATTAAACTGAACCGAACTGATCGGTTTGATTTGATTTTTTGGTTTGAACCAAATAATGAACACCCCTACTATCTTCTCCATCACATACATTATAATGACCTTTACTAAATGAAATATGACAGGATCAAATTAGTATAGTAAAACCATATAGTTATATGCAATGGTTGCGTAACAGATAGTCAACATATGTAGGTATGAAGATTGTTAGAAAAAAAAATACAAAAATATGATAGAATGAAAGAATGATCATTAACTAATAATTGGGACAAGGATAGATGTCCTTTGCATATAGATTGGAGGTGAGAGACAGTGAGTTAAAAATTTAAGAGCTAAAGTTTTGAGGTTGAGGAATTTTTCTTATAAAAATATTATATAATATACATTAAAAAGTTATCGAGAATGGAAATGAAAAAGTGAATGAGGAATTGGATGTTCCTGCTTTCGCATCCTATAAGAATTCATATATCTATTTCTGCTTCCGCTAAACTATCGGAAAGTTATTTTCAGAGTTTCAGATTTTATAAAAAATACAAAAATGAGTCTACTAAACGAAAATCGAAGATCTATTGGCAGCCCTATAAACCATGCTCAACTAAATATTGCAGAAATAGTCTTAGTCTGAATTCACATAGGTGGCTAAGGGAATCCTAGTCGACTAATAGGCTTGCCTGCTTTTTAGGTAGCCAACTTTTTAATCACTAAGGTCTCTTGAGAATCTGTCTCTTCTAGTTGTCAAATCTGAAATGTCCAAGACACGTATTTATTTATTTACAAATTAACCGTCTAGTTCAATATTTATTTATGAACAATTAACCTTCTAATTTAGATGCTTATTTATATACCCACATAATGCTACTTTTAGTTTTTCAACTCCTTTTTGTGGGGCTTTTTGGTAAGCATTTGGGGGGCTTGTTCATAATATTTTAGGCATTAAACTGAATAGTTTGACAGTTTAAGGGTTTATAAACAAATATTTGGATTAGAGTTGCTAAAGTAATAAATACAAAAGATTGTAGTGGTTGAAAACTATGAATCTCAATACTTAATTATAGGGTTAGGCTATAATTGATCTGTTGAGTTTAGGTTCCTGGGCTGTTTTAATTTGTGCCATGAGTTTGAAAATCTTACTGTTCTGGGACCATCCAACAGAAGACAGTAGAACTGGCTAGTTGGGTCTAACTAACCTAACACATGAGCTGAAGTTGGTGGCCCTTCCAAACTAACTTATAGAAACCTTGTTAGGATTAGCCAGTTCCTTTCCGATCCAACTTGCTTTCCAAATGCATTTTGCTTGCATTGCCATTGCCCAATCATTGAATGCACGCATATATTAGCGTTGCCAGGCTAGACACTTTCATCTCAGTTTCTTCCCTATTGTCACACATCCATTCTTTAATGGGTAGAAAGATATCAAACTTTGATCCATCTGAAACTTTAAATCAACTGTATTGGTACATGATTAATATGTCAAATCTGTTGTTAACATTTTTAAAGGTTTGATTATTTTTACATGTTTATGCATTGTATTCTTTTAATATGTCAAATCATCATTTTTTTGTTACATGTCTATACATTATATTCTTGGTGTTTGATTACTTTTAAATTTGAAGTTCAATGTATGCACATTACTGTCCAGATGTTATTTAAATACATAGGATGTTCTCTGTGAGTTAAGATGCGTGGGTGCAATATGACATTACATGCATCTCAAGAGAGCGTGTTAAGTCTGTGTCAATATATCTTTCTGTTTAAAATTTTGATATTGATATGTCTATTCTCATCTTTTTGATGAAAATGTATATATCTAATTCAAAGTTTTGAATTGTCCTATTTGAATAATCTATGAATATTTGATCGCGCTCATATAATCATTTACTATATATGTTTGTATTGTTTGTTGAAAATTTTGGTTGTATCTACTCACTCCTCTCTAGTATACCTTTATTGATTTTGAGTATTTTCTAACCAATTATTAGTAAGTGTTTAAGAAAAAATTTGAATCAATAAATATTTTTGGTATACCTAAGAGGTGTAAGGAGACATTATTTTTAACAAATTATATAAACACATATAGTAATTAATCATGTGATCAAACCTTCACAAATGAACTTAAAAGTGTTAATCTAAATAATACTCTCTTCCTATTCAAATTGGTTACGTCGAACAATGTAAGAAAGGGGTCTGGTTTTTTTTAAGAAGTACACATTTCAAATTTATTTTTGTGTTAACATTTAGTGAGTGTAGGAAAAAATCTGTAGATCGTTCATGGATGTATCGCAAAATAGTTGACCGAGTGATGTCAATAGACTTTAAAGATAGAGTTGATAGTTTCATTCGTTTTGCATTAGAGAATCCAAGTATAGCAGTAGACAAGCAGGGTAACATCTAATGCCCTTATTCAGTTTATAAAAACTTAAGGTGGATTTCGCCATGAGATGTACAACATCATTCATACAAGAAAGGTTTTGTTAAAGGTTATATAATTTAGACGTGTCATGGGGAGGATCGATGTCTAGTTGTATGAGCCCACCAATGTTATAGGCACAAGTACGTATGTGGATATACCTATAATATTGCTGGTTTGAGCTTTCATGTTTATAAGGAACAAGTGTATAATGAAGAGGCATCGAACAAAATAGCTGAAAGATTTTATCAATTACTTAGGATGCTGATTAGTTGCTATAGGATGGTTGTGAAAAGTAAACTCGGTTATCTACGATCTCCTAATTATTGAATTTGAAATTTGAATTTCATATCAACAAGAGTTGTTTTGACCATCTCCTCCTACTCATCAAGAGTATGTTGCATCGAGATGAGAAGTTGTCTAAAAAATTTTACCGTGTAAAGAAAATGGGCAATGACGTAGGACTTAGATACTTCAAAATTAATGCATGTTCTAATTATTATATGTTATATTACAAATATGATGTAGATAAGAGATCATGTAACATTTGTCAGCATGATAGATTCAAACCTAAGATATGGGACAATTAGAAGCAGAAGAATGTACTTTACAAGTCATTGGTGAAGTATAATATGTGTGATAATCAACCAAGGGGGGAGAGGTAAATTGGTTATCGCCAAAATAAAAATTCTTTTACATAATAGACTAAACTCAATTAAGAAAATCTACTAAGTGAGATGCACAACGGAAAATAACAATTAAACAGCGATGCCAACTATCCTAACGTGCGTAGAATGGAGATAGGATAAAATGATATCAAGCCACAAATGCATGCAGGAATTTAGAGTGGTTCAGCAAACACACCCCCGTGTGCACCTACGTCTACTACCTCACACCCCCGTGAGGATTTCATCACTAACTTGTTTCCAAGTACAAGCGTAAACCCCTACACACTGTTATTTGTGGGGACAACACCAACCCCACTTCATTTTTCAAGGATGAGATAACCCGATGTGTATACATAGCACGCACTACACACCAACCAAGTGCTCACAAATCGAGCACACACAACGATGATGTTCAATATGAAATTGAAAATCCCAATAAGCATATGACAGTGGGAAGAGAGATAGAATAGTAAACACAAGAATTCCCCCCTGTCTAAAATATGGAGAACCGCTGAAGAAGCATGATCGTCGATGTAGAACTGTCCAGGTGAAGAACCACGATTTGATCACCCAAGCCCATGCTTTTTGATGAAGATCAGCTCCTTGGGATGTTTTCAAGTCTTCTGGATCAATAAAAACTTGTCTTCCAACCTTATGGATGTTCAAGGCTTCTATAGGATCTCTCTAGGGCAAGAAACCCTTGTTCTGAATCTAGGGCACAAGATGGGCTCTTGGGTGCGTGGAGAACTCTCAAATCATGAGAACATGTTGTATTTATAATCCCAAAAGATCTCTCAAAGTTTGAAAAGAGTTCAACCTTCGTAGGACTCTTTTTAGGAAAGTCTGTGTTAGAATCGTCAGAATCAGTCAGCCGTTTTTCCCAAATCACTCGTCCGATCTTCAAACACTTGTATTTTGATGTGCTGACGTTGTTTACTTAGGTCGACCGATTTTGCACTGTCTCCAAACCAAATCTTCTGGGAGAATAGGTCGACCGCTTTTTAGAACTAGGTCGACCGATTTTCAAAATTAGGTCAACTGATTCTGTTAGTTTTACAATTTTCCAATCAGTCTTCAGTCTTGTTATATCTAGACCTTGGCCTTTGTAATTGACACTCCAAATACAACTTTTGATCTATTTTGTTGCACACTTAACCCACAAATTAGATCCTCAAATTAAGTATATATAAATCAAATACTTGGATCATCAACATAAATGAGAATTGGTCTTTTATGATTTTATCATTATGAATTAGAATTAGTGTTTTTGTGATCATCACAATCTACGAAGTACAACAATTGGGATACTTCCCTCTCACGCCCAGACTATAGCGGATATATATGTCCCCAAAGACAACTCGACATACGAGATGACATGCGAAAATAGTACATTGTATTGATGCAACGAGTCATCCCGCCAGTGGTGAAGCTTGGATATTCACTTTAGTCATGCTCATTGTACTTTCTTATGGGAGCCGCATAATGTTAGACTATGTTTATACACTGATGGATTTAATCCATTTAGAGGTTCAGTGGCATTTTACTCTTGTTGACTAGTATTCATGACATTGTACAACCTTCTGCTGCACATGTGCATAAAGCGAGAGAATCTATTTTTATCCTTCCTAATTTCTAGCCCAAAAAGTCTAAATTTTTTGTTTTTGAATATATACCTCAGACTCTTGATTGATGAGTGTAGACACCCAATTTTGGCCCATAAGTTGAGCCGTATTTCTTGTTCTCTTATTGAGCCCCAAGTTGGTCACTAACCTTGAGCCCATCTATTAACCTTTGTTTTGAGCCCATCAAGAAGCCCAAGTTCACTTTATCCCATCCATTATCCTTTTTAAAGAGTCCATGAGCTTTAATTCCTCATTATTCTCCCACATGATTGGCCAATTATTGAGAATAATCGATTTTCCATAACGCGATGGGTCATGGCGCCACGTTAGCCTTATCGCGTCCAGCTTAGCCATTGCAACAGCCCATGCATATCTATGCACGTGCCCTTAGGGTCGTGACCATAATGGCCATCACGACTATCCTTGTCGCGCCCCTACGATCTTTCGCGTCAACAGCCGCGTGCGCTGGCCTCCGCAACAACCTCCTACTTATCTTCCAATGGCATTATCCTTATCTCCATGCAACCTCCCAACCATTCATGCGTGGTTTGGGGTTCTAGGGCACCTTGGAGCCATCCTTGGACTCTCCCCTACAAATTTACTTGGCATTTATCTCATTATTTGGGTCATTATCTCCCATGGACGGGATAATATCTCCCATTCTCTATATAAGGGAGGCTTCTTCTTCAGAGGAAGGAGAGCCCCGTTTTTTGCCATGAAGTGCTACCGAAATCTCACCAGACCTCACACTTAGTGTTGCCCAGATAGCAAGCCCAGAGGGGGGGGGGGGTGAATGGATTGCTAAACGCCCTTTTTAAATTAAAACCTGTCAATAAAATCACTTAACAAAAAACACTAAGATTGATAGTTAGTGTTAGTGAGAGTAAAGATAAATAATCAAACACACAACACGGGAGAATTTTATCCTGGTTCGGACCTCCCATCCCAATGAGTCCTACGTCCAGTCCCCAAGCAACAACTTGGGATTTCACTAACCAAGGGTACTGTCCCCCTTAAGGACCCTTACACATCCAGTCATAGCTAGCCTTCTCTTCTAACCCCGAAGAGGTACAAACCACCACCTGATACATAGGTCTTCCTTCCTCAACGAAGGGAATAATAACCACCTGTTTCCAACAGGTCTTCTCTTCACAACCGAAGAGGAACACACATATAATTGTGTAAAAAGGCGAAAGGCCCCTAGACCAAGCTTATAAGAGTTTGCTTGATCTGAGGCAATGTCTGAGAGAGACAAATTTTCAATAAGAAAAACTCTCATAACAACAGATTGCTCTCAAAGGACTAAGCAAGAAAAACTGAGAGCTAAGAGCTAAAGGAATGGTGGAGTGAAGCGAATGAGCTCTTCTGTCTGATGCTTGCAAGATGCTTTTCAGATGTATGTGAAGCTCTATCTTTCGAAAACTTATTATTCATGGAGTCGTCAATCTTCTATATATCTTTTGCAACATATTTTGACTGTTGAAGTAGACGCTCAGATGCCCGTTATCTCACAGCTTTATGTCTGTTAGAGAGACTAGTCGTAGGCATGCAGAGATGAGCTTGCAGCTACAAACGCTTGGATTGGTCTTCGCATTTTCAGGAAAGATTTTCTGAATCTTTTGTCCTTTGACGGATCCATACTTTACGTGCTCTACTACAAAAGGCCTACATGCATTAAACACAGATACCTAGACAAACTTTTTGTCTACGTTGTCAGTCAACCTTGGTAGTCGTGTAGTAATGATATGCTTAAACTGGAAAGGATATCCTGTCATCACACAAATCAAGACCCTATGCGATATATCAAATAAGCAAGAGGATTTCGTGTGAAATAATCAAAATCTTAGTATGCGCGGGAAGACTTGAACTCCACAAAGTTTTGAAAATATATTTGAATAGTATGGTCATTATCAGGAATATCTGAGAAGATAATAATAATGAAATCGTTGTCTAAGCAAATCATTGTTTAACTAAGGCAAATCGTTGTTCACATAAGAGTAAATCATTGTAAGAGCCAATCTTTGTTCAAGTGAGAGCAAATCGTTGTTTGAGCAAATCGTTGTTCAAGTGAGAGCAAATCATTGTAAGAGCAAATCATTGTTTAAGTGAGAACGAATCGTTATAGCGATCAAATCGTTGTTTCACTTACTGAATCGTTGTTTCACTTATCAAATCGTTATTCAAGTGGGAGCAAATCATTGTTTGAGCAAATCGTTGTTTAAGTGAGAACGAATCGTTATAGCGATCAAATCGTTGTTTCACTTACCGAATCGTTACAGCGACCAAATCGTTATTTCACTTATCAAATCGTTACAGCGACCAAATCGTTGTTTCACTTATCAAATCATTACAGCGACCAAATCGTTGTTTTACTTAAGAAACAGATGTTCTATCAAGGAAATCAATGTGTACTTAGAATAAATACATGCTTTACACTTTAAATAACAGTGTATGAGAGTTACTTATAGATTTTGCTTGACTAAATTTTCTCTGGATGAGCTTCATAAAGGATTGTTAGAAAAACTTTGTTAAGGTTTTGTTAATCACCAAAAGAATGCAAATAATAAATAAATTATATGAGGATGGACTGATCATCAATCTCCCCCTTTTTAGTGATGACAAAACATAACAAAACATAGCATGTAATGTGCTGAAATAAACTTAAGTAAATTTTCTATGTAATGTGCTGAAATAAACTTCAGTAAATTTTCTAGAGAAAGTTATGTATTTCAGAGTGTGGTATTTTCTCTCCTTTTTTGTCATTAAGCAAAAAGAAAAATAAGAATTCATGAAAATAAGAGAAGAAAGATAAATGGAGCCAATCAAACACTATATTGATCACTAAGGGGGTACAGAAATGTAGAAGGCAGGTGACAAGAGGGAGGCATGGCGAGTAATGATGGGCCAAGCCTTGAGTTCCTGCTCTTCAAAATGAATTTGAAAAACACCCCAGGTAATAGTGTAGGAAGGCCTCATAACATGAACCATTCGCTGGATATGAAGTTGCCTTTGAGCTTCTAAGAAATTGGCATATTCATCCTTGCCAAGAGAAATCTTGTATGAACTGGAGGTGCCAAAACTTGCATGCTGTAAAAACTGGTCGATAGAAATTGGATAGAAGATCTGATGCTCCTTCAGTTCCTTTTTTAAACCAACAAAAACTTTATACCTTTCAACCCAAATAGCAAACGGATCTTGAACAAGATTGATGGAGTTTAGATCTAGAAATTGTTCAGCTGAAAGAATGGGTTTCCCAGAGTTAAATAGTGAGCTGTTCAGATTTTCGAGCTGCTGAGCAGATTGGTGGTAGTGCTTCTCCCAATCAAATGGAGAGAGCCTCTCATATTCAGACAAGAGGGGAGCAAGCACTTTGGATTTGATATGTCCCCTATGGTATTCTCTGAAGAGGAATCTGTGGAAAGCTAGAGGATGGCCCTTCTGAACTGAGATTCTGCCCATGACTCTAGCAAATCTCTCAAAAATGATGAGACCTACTTCAGAATCCATGATCAAAGAATGAAGCTTAGGTAGGAACACCACATCTGGTATCTGCAAAGTAGCAAAATCCACTTGGATGGAGGTGTTGACTGGATTTTCTAATCTGAATAGAGCTATGGCTCCTCTGAATTGCCCAAGCTGAATCTCTGGCAGATTGTTGAGATATCGATAATCATTGAACATTTGAAAGTGTCTGACAGCTTGATCTCCTTCTGGATGAAAGGACCCCAGGAATTCCTATGATGAATGACAAACCACTCACTCAGTGTGAGAGGGTGGTCTCTGGGAGGGAATATGTCAGATCTAGAAAGTATGAATTTCTTGAATAAGGACTGATGGCCCCGAGCCCACTGATCTTCAGTCTTAGATTTAGCCATGGAAAAAAATTTAGACTGATCAGGTTTAGATAGAGGAGAAAGAGGGAGAACAATTTGGAGGTGGTCTGTGAGGTTGAGGTGAGGGAGGCCACAAACTGTAGCAAAAATGCATTTCTGTAGGAATTCAGAATAGATAGATCTCCTTCTATTTTCAACAGAAAGAGAGAACTAAAGGGTGGAAAACGAGGTTCAGAGGAGAGGGCAAGGTCCTTTGAGACTTTCCTCTTTTTAGGAGCAGGACTAGAAGAGCTTGTCCTATGAACATGAGAGGAAAGGGATAGGACTGAGCGAAGAATTGCTTCTTCAAACTCATCTTTGATGTCCTCAATGACCACACCCGGACTTCGAGCACCCTCCGAAATGAGAGTTATGAATGAGGGTGGAGTGGGTGGATGAAGAGTAGAATAAGAGGTAGGAGGAGGAGGGACAGATGGTCCAGCTAAAGATGGACTGGCAGATGAGGATCCAACTGAAGAGGAGGCTGCAGGATTCTCAAAAATAGGAGGAGGAATAAAAGTAGAGGAAGTAGGAGAAGATGAGGAGGTAGTAGGAAATGATGCAGGTGAGGAGATGTGTTTTGGAAGGGGTTGTTTGAAGTGGCAGGGGCTGGAGGTGCAGTGGATGAAGAAGGTGGAGAAGGAGGAGCTGGAGTCTGAAGAGATGAAGGAACAGGAGGCTCTGGGGGCACAACAGTAGCTTCTACTAGATCTTCAACTCTTACTGCTCTGCTTCAGATTCCACTGGCCCTGGTGGGCCAGACTCTTCCATAACTGACCCTAGAGACCCTGACTCGTCAACTGATGGCCCTAGTCGCCGGACTGCTTCTTCAGAAAGCCCTGATGGCCCTGATTCCTCAACACCAATTGGCCCTGATGGCCTGGCTGCTTCTTCAAAAGGCCCTGATGGCCCTAGAACCTCTGGAACTAATGGAGTGGGAGCAGGAGGGGCAGGAGAAGACAATTGCGCCCTCACCAAATCTGAAAGATTTGACACTAATTTCTTCATGCTTCCCAACTCATTTTTCATTCCCCGCAGCACTGCTTTGACCATTGCCAGCTCTTTGACTCCAGTGCTCTGGCTAATAAAGATAGAAGAGATATCGGACTGCACAGAGCATAGGATTTTCCCTTGTTCATCTTACCTTTCAATCACAGGTTTCAAGTGCACAAGAATCCTTTTCTTCTTTGATCTCCGGTGTGCCTTCCTGGTTAGAAGGGGAATCTTGGAGGCCACACCCTTCCTTTTACTTCCTGAGCTGGTGGCTGGCTCCTTATCAACATCTTCAGCACCATCATAGGTGCTATCCACAAGACCTTTTTGGAACTAATCAGTAGGGGCATTAATTGTGGGCTCCCCCTGAATTTCTGCTTCCTTTTCAGCCACATGCTCCCCCTGAGCTAGAGCATCCTCCATCTGAACATCGACTGTGTGGCCTGGTGCCGCATCTTCTGAAACAAGTGCTCCCTGGCCAACTTCCATACTAGCAATTTCAGCAGGAAAATTTTGAGGGATTTCTTCATGGATTTCTTCCTGCTCTCCCTAAATACTAGCGACAGTTTCCAATACTTCTTCAATTACGGATGCAATGACTGTCGAAGGGGTCTCAACCTCAGATTGCTGCCCAACAGGCTCAATGTGCTCAGGAGCGATCTCTTCTATTCTTCTAGCACTTGCCGCTGGTTCTTCACTTCTAACTTCTTCTTCCTCTTCTTGGACCACTGGAATTTCTGGGACTATAGGAGCTGCACCTATAATAGCCTCTCCTTCTGCCATGGAGGTCTTGGTCTAAACATTCCTACTAATGAAAATCCACTCTTCTTTAAATTTATGGGCCTGATAGGCTGGCCCATCTTCTTCGATACTTCTCCCTTCAAATCAATATTATATATGCATGTATATCCTGGTCAGCAGATGAGCATACAACAGTGATACATTGAGCTTGTTCTTCTTATCCCATATCATGTTAGCAGCAGATCTCATCCTCTCAATTATTACTTGTGCCATATTAATATCTTGATTTTGGATTGCCCAAAACATCATATCTGAGTCTGCCTTAGGGCAAGTCGAGAAAGTTGCGCTCCTTGGTACTCGAATCTGGCATACAATGAAATGCAAAACCCTGTTGAATGCATTCAACTGGTTGATGTCTATCTTCCCATCCTTCAGCTTGTACTCTGTACCGATGATACCTAACCCCTTGGCATGGATATCGACACTGTCTACCCCACTGTGACCGACGGTAGACACTCTAAACAGACTTTCCAAAAGATCATAGGTGATGCGAATGGTTGTACCTTTGACTGATGAGGAGAAGGACCCGTCTTCTTCGGACTTCAGGCAAGTGAAGAATGCCTTGACGAGGTCCAGATAGCTGGCTTCAGAAACTGTGACCATTTTCATCCATTTCATCCTCTGAATCGCTGCCACAACACTATGCATTCCATTCTTCTCTAAATATGCAATATCCACGGCCTTGTTACCACAAAGCTTGATCTTTACTACTGCAAACCTCTAATGCTGCTCCGCTGTGAGGAAGACGACTCTGTTTCCACCAACGGTGCCGGAACTCCCAGAAGCCGCCATGGAAATGAACAAGAAAAGTTTTTGGAGGATCGTGGGAAGGAATGGAACAGAAGCTCTCAAGAAATCTTGGCAGGAATAGAGAAATCCTTTGAGATCACATAGAGAGGGGTCTGGAATCGATAGGGTTTATCACTCCAGGCAAGTCGAAAGAGAAGAGAGAGAGAGAGATGAAATCGATATGGCATGGATTTTGCGCTATAACGGCAGGACATAAAGGCGCTTTTTGAAACTACAGAGAATTAAATGCGGATAACGACAAAAGAGGAGAAGATAATGGAAACAATAAAGAATTCATCCCGAAAAGTCATAGCATTTTATGACGCAAGCAATAAAGGATTTTCTTGATTTTAGGAGAGAGAAAACATTATTCTAAAATTTTATTATTTCAGTTATATGTAGAAAAATCTGTTACAAATTGCACATGCCTAATTCCCTTCTAAGAGACGTAAATCTCTCTTCAAGTAAGGCTTTTGTAAAGATATCTACTAACTGATTCAATGTGTCTATAAAGGAAATATTTATATTGCCATTAGCTACATGATCTCTAATGAAATGATATCTAATCTCTATATGCTTCATTTTTTAGTGCTAAATTGGATTTTTGGTGAGATTTATCGCACTTATGTTGTTGCACAGCAATGGGATGGTCTTGATATGCAATCCATAGTCTTCAAGTTGTTGTTTTATCCATAGGAGTTGAGTGCAATAGCTCCCAGCAGCTACGTACTCGGCTTTAGCTGTTGAAAGTGCTACTGAATTTTGCTTCTTTGAAGACCATGAAATCAAGCATCCTGCAAGAAATTGACAACTACCACTGGTGCTTTTTCTATCTACCTTGCATCCAGCGTAATCAGCATCAAAATATCCAACTAAGCTAGTTTCACATGATTTTGGATACCATAAGCCTAGATCATGAGTTTTAGCTAAATATCTAAAAATTCTTTTAACAGATATTAAATGGGATTCCTTAGGGTCAGCCTGATATCTTGAACACATGCATACACTGAATAAAATATCAGGTCTACTAGTAGTCAAGTATAGCAATGATCCTATCATACCTCTATAAAGTTTTTGATCAATCTTTTTACCTTCTTTATCACTATCTAACCTGGTGGATGTGCTCATTGGAGTGGACAGTGGTTTTGCATTATCAAACCCGAATTTCTTCAATAATTATTTGGTATATTTTGCTTGACAAATGTGTGTACCTTCTTTGCCTTGCTTGATATGTAATCCTAGGAAGTAGTTGAGCTCTCCCATCATGCTCATCTCGAATTCTCCCTACATGAGCTTCTCAAATACTTGCACAAGGATTCATCAGTAGATCTAAATATTATATCATCTATATAAATTTGCACAAGTAATATGCTTTTGACTTTTTACTTAATAAGCAATGTACTATCTACCTGTCCTCTGATGAAACCATGGTTTAACAAAAATGCACTAAGTCTTTCATACCATGCTCTCAGTGCTTGCTTTAAACCATATAATGCTTTATGCAATTTAAAAACATGATTTGGAAAAACTACATCATCAAAACCAAGAGGTTGTTCTACATAGACTTCCTCCTTTATGTATCCATTTAAAAATGCTAATTTTACATCCATTTGAAAAAGTTTTAAATCCAATGCGCTAGATGCATGCATAGGGATTTCGCTCACACTACAAATTGATCTACTCACACACTCTATTCACTTAATTCCCACATTCATACATCAGATCAGTGAATTGTCACTCTGAATTGATCTCTGATTCAAAGTATTTTTCAAATTGGTTAAGCTTCCACATTAATTGGTACTAGATCTATTCAACCCCCCCTTCTAGATCTAGTCCATCCCATATCCGATCCTACAATTGGTATCAGCACGGGTTCGCATCTGTATCTGATCTGATTTGAGTGTTTTTTGACTGATTCTTGTGTTTCACTTGCTTGAATTGTTTGAGTGTTTCTATCACTGTACTTCATCTTGCTTAATGGATTCTCGAGGATTTCTTATTGAAGGCCATTCCATCAATAGGCCACCATTTTTCAATGGGTCTGATTACTCTTATTGGAAAAATCGCATGCAAGTCTTTCTTAGGGCTCAGAATTATGAAATCTGGAGGGTAGTTGAGATAGGTCCTTATGAAATCAGGGAGAAGAGGAAACCTGGACTAGAGAACAAATTAGGAGGGCCACCCTTAACTACAGTGCTATGAACATGCTTCAGTGTGCAGTCCATCCTAAAGAATATTCAAGAATATCCATGTGTAAATCTGCTAAAGAGATGTGGGATAAACTTGAATTAATATATGAGGGAATTAGATACAGATCATGTTCTTCAGTAGAAATCCCTTGCAGAAGGCTGAATTGAGGAAATCCTTGTAGCTTTGAGTCACTGGGCGATGCTCTGCAACAATTGCCTCTAGATCACCCTTGAATTCTCCTCAATTGATTGCTTCTGCTGGATCTGCTCCTTTGAGAAGTGTTCTCACCTCTTCTTCAGAGATCCACTTCACCTTCTGGTGCTCTCCAAGGATGTAGAAGGGTCACCAAGCACCAAGAGGAGCAAGAGTGGGAGAGTCCTCTTTATTGCCGCCAAAAAGCCTTTGCAGGAATGCTCTGGAGGAGTTCTGCAGCTTGGGGGCCGATTAGATGGTTATTTATAGCCCAACATGGCCAAAAGAACCCTTGGAGTGCGTGGGCACATGATCCAAGGTCAATCTAATTGATCCCTAGAAGGCCACGTGTCCAGGTGGAACTTAAGTTGAAAAATTAGCCAGAGTGTGTCGACACTGTCACTGAGTGTGTCGACACACTGTCCCAATTGCACAAAACAGGTCTTCTGGGAGATGGGTCTAGTGTCGACACACTCACTGGTTGTGTCGACACACTGTCCCAGTCTAGCAACTGGGTCTTCTAGAGACTGGGTCTAGTGTCGACACTGTCAAGGACTGTGTCGACACACTGGACCTTGTCTTCATGAAATTGCTTCAGGGATTGATACCCAGTGTCGACACCATCAATGGGTGTGTCGACACTGCCATGATAAGAATTATATGTCCTGAGAATTAAACACATAAACCATTAGTACAAGGGATTATCATGAAGGTATGTGATCTAATGTGTTTGGAAACATGCTTTTTGAGCATTGTTATTATATAAGTGATGTATGTAAAATGTTCCAACCATTAAGCATTAAAATCACAACATGTCATCATCAAAACTATGAGGAGAAAAATATTAAATCCACACTCAACCCAACAGTAAATGCCGAGGGTGAGGAGCTCTCTCACCCGTGGAATGGGTTGTACCTTAAAAGATTCTACCCTTAATAAAAGATTTTCGATAGCGGCACTATTTTGCAAAAGAATACCAGCAGCCGTGGGTCTCACATCCATTTCATTTGCTGTCAAATAACCCCTGGATTCAATCACACACACAACACGGAAACCCGTGGTCAATTCCCCTTTGTCAAATGTGTTCCTACTTAGCCCTAGTGTAGAGGAGCAAAGGTTTATTCTCTTCTTGCTCGGAAAAGGTCTAGGGACAAAAGGATGCTGACTTGTAGATGAGGGAGGGCATAGATCATATGTGTATGAAGTCTCAAAGAGAGACGGTCAGTTCAAAAGAAAGAAGAAATAACAAAAGAACAACAAATTAGTAAAAGGAAAATGAGAATAGGGGCATGGCAAAGAGTGGCAGTACAGTTCCTCGCGGGACGCCCTTGAGCCCGGTCGTACGCATGCCCCAAACAAAAGTAATGACCACAAAGTCTCTGGACAACAGACGGAATCCATGTGAAATATACCCTCGTGAGTCAAACAAGCCAGTGCCCCAAGCACCGACGCCAAGTCTTATCCTCTTAAGTCTTCCTATCCCCACTAATGGCCGGAACACTCCCACACTTGGTCTGTGTAGGGACACTAGTGACTAGGGGCAATCAGCCATAAGGGAGCCAAAAACAAATACACACTGCACCCAGAGGGTATTTAACAGTTTAAGATGGGAGGTGTGATTTACAACTAACTGTCCAAATGCAGAAGGTGTCACTAGAGAAAATCTCAAAATCTAAAAAAAAAAATCAGAAAATCTCAAAATCCAAAATAAAAAAATCTCAAAATCCAAAAAAATTAGAAAATCTCAAAATCCAAAAAATCAAAAAATCCCAAAATCCAAACAAATCAGAAAATCTCAAAGTCTTAAAAAAATCAGAAAATCCAAAAATCCAAAAAAAATAGAAAATCACAAAATCCAAAAAAAAAATAGATGTACATATCGCTTTCTTTTAGCATGCATTATTTCCGTTTACTTTCCGCCTATTTAATAAGGCTCAGCCCCTTGACTATTACGAAGTTGAAGTCATTCCTTGCTTAATGCAAGGGGTTGAGCCAAGAGCAGATCTAACTTGTTTTGCTAAGTGTGCACGGGCAGAAACTTTTGAACTGCACAACGATGTACTCAGTGTCCTCTTTCTCTCGCTCACTCGGATCTCATCTCTCACTCGTGTCAATCGCAAATTCATTAATTCAATCACAAACATTGGCAAACGTAAAAGATCCACTAAAGATAAGCATCATGTACAAAGATAAGGGGGAGGTGGCTCACAAGCTCCTTACTGTCCACCACCACTCTCCCCGGATCCCTCCTGCCTCTCGGGCGGCGATGGCATCTCACCACCACCCCTACCACTCTGAGCACTCATCTCTCCTACCAGGCATCTCTCCTCATCCTCGTTCCTCCTACGACTGGAGGAACCAGCTAAGTACTGTCTAACCGAGGCACCACTCACCCCGCTCACACCGCTCCTGCTCCTGCTCCTACTCCGAGCAGCCTGGCTCATGGTCGTCACTAGACCCTAAAGCTCCTCAATCCTAATCTGTTGTGCTGCACCTCGGTGCACAGTCGGGTCAACTCCGCCTGATCTGCTGGTGGCCCCTACATGCGCAACGTCACCATCTCCATCGACAGCTCCCCCACCCGGGACAACGCCGCATCCAACTGCGAGCGTAACCGGGCCACCTCCGTTGTTGCCGTCTCTGCATCTATGCTCCACCGGGTCACCTCTGCTGATGATGGCCCCGCCTATGTGCACAGCTGGTCTGCCTCTGCTATCGCCGCCTCCTCCTGGAGGCGCCACTGCGTGATCGACGCTACCGCCGCATCGGCCTGCTCCACCGGTTGCTTGACCGGTGGCGGTCCTCAGCTCTGTCACCTGTGAGAAGTATGTCAGTGCCAAATCTAAATCAATTCAGTTCAGGTCTATATCACACTTACCCTCTCTGCCAGTGTCGTCTCTACCTCCTTGGCCCTCCTCAATGCATCAACTAGTCGGTCCTCTAGATCCAACTGGGAGGTCTCTGCTCCTTCCCGAGATGAGGATGCACCGCTCTGTGTCATCCTCACCTACGCCAACTCCGCACGCTGCACGTGCAACACTTGTTAGTCCCTCAACAAGCTGAAATCATTGGTAAGCTACTGAAGTCTGAGTAGGTACTTACCAGCTGCTTTGTCTCTCTCTGAGCCGCTTCTCCTGCACGGCCGAGTGCAGCAGGGCCTGGAGCGAGGTGATCTGACCAGCCACGTCCACCTGCAAATCATCAAACTATGTCAGCTTAGTTCAATCATGTGTCAATTCACAAATTCTGAGTTTAGAGGTTTACCTGTCATTTCGCGCCCCTGTAGACCCTCGCCCCATACTGCAAGGCAAAGGACTACAGGTAGGCGTCATCTGACTCGACGTCAGACCGAACTCGTCTGCCTCGGTGCTCCCAATCTGCGATCTGCTCGCAAGCCCTCTCGCGCCAGTCTGTGGTGTCGTGGAGCCCCCAGAAGCTCTGGCCAAGCCTAAGGGTCCGGCCTCGACTGGGGAACTCCACGGCACTCTAACGGAGGCCGAGGGACCTCTGAGTCAGATGTAGGTGAAGAGGTAGCACAAGGTTAAGATCATGAACCCACAGCGCCCGACCGAAGTAGGGTCGGGCTTACTCCAACCAGGGTTGTCTCTCGTCCCCCTCCTCTAGGTATGGTTGCCACACCACCTACACGTCAAAAGCACATTTGATTAGTAGCCAAACAGTTAAAATAAATCGAATTGAACTAAGAGAGAGGGTAGGATACTCACATCTAGCTGAGGATAGACGCCTATCGCGTCCTGGATGGACGCCAGCTACTCCCCAGAGGGTGCATGTCTCGGCACGGCACCCAGCGCCGAGCTAAGGGCACGAGGCCCGGTCGCTCTAGGGTCCCCCTCCTCAGGCCGGGAGGTGGAGATAGGTCCAAACCTACATGAATATGAAGCCACAGTCAGATCGCAGTTGTAATATAAAGGCAATTTAAGTAAAGAGGCAAGAGGAAGAGAAGTATACATGAAGGAAGGGGAAGAATCTGCTGATGGAAGTCTGCCGGTCGGAGGAGCCCAGACTGTCGAACTGATGCGCCAAGAATGCAGCTCCCCACGCATAGCCTCCCACCTGGTCTAGATCCTCTAACAGTGGCAGGAACCGGTAGTGGACCGCATCGCCCCTCGTAGCAAACATAAGTCTGTTAAGGAAGAATGTGAGGAAGCGGCGCAAGTCTAGGTCTGCCTCAGCCCCTGGCTCGCTGGCTAAGGTCTCCCTGCATCCACTCACCAACCTCTCAAGCTACTCATCCACTGTCTCTCCCACCTCCCTACCAGTCTGAACAAGCCCTAAACTCTCCTGCAAATCTACCCTGGGGATGAGAGAAGACCTAGGACCTACTGCCAAGTCTAGGAGCCTGCGCGCTATACCCTGGTAGCATGGGTAGGTGAACCCGCTCACTGGACGCCCGTGCACCCTCAGGCCCATGATCCTACTCACGACCTCTAGGCTGGGGATCATGTGACACCATGGGAACACGAAGGCAGTCGCCTCTGCATCCCACCTACTGCGCAGGGCCTAGGTGAGTGGGGCATCCACCCTCATCTGATCCATCCAGAGCACCTCCCCAAACCCTATCTCATCTAGTCTATCCCTCTGAAACCCGGGGAGGGCCAGGTACATAGCTAGTACTAGGAGCCACGAGACCCGGGCCCTCATCTCACCTTGCAAGCACAGAAGGAGCAATAGGTCAGATTAAACTTGCTTGTTTGGTTTCACGGCTGAGGTCGCATCGGCCCAGTGGGCCGCGACCTTGTTGCGACGCTCCGATGCATTGCGACATGGTCGCGACACCTAGGGGTCCACGACAGTGTCGCGGCACTGACTCCGTCCCAATAGCTGACGTCGCGACGGGGCGGGTCGACGCGTTTGTAGACACCATTTCTGACCCCATAAGTCGAGCAAAATCCCTTGTCGTATCATTGATGCCCCAAGTTGGCTCATCATCGTCAAGCTGGCTTTCTCCGATCATGACATCATTCCATTAGTTCATCGCCCTGGAGGACCTTCCTGGTCAAATCAATCTCTTTCACTATAACTCTCTAAGTTAAGAGTCCGACGTTTCAATTCTGAAGATTGCGCATGGAAGTTGGACGCATTACATGCCAAAATGCAGAAAAGACCAGAAGGCGACAGGCCCTAGGTCGCCTTCCTGAAAACGACAGCCCCTATGTCGCCATCATAATTCCACATTTTAAATCCTCAGAAAATCGAATATGACTTAAGTCACCTTCCATATGAGGAAGGCGACATATCGAGGAGTCGCATTCAGGAAGGCGACACTTAGGCCGTCGCATTCTGGACTTTTAAACAGGAAACTCAATCCGAAGCCAACTTGGACACATGCTATTGATGGAAATTGCATGTTTTGATGTCCAAATCACGTCCAAATCCTCTCAAATTCGGAGGAGACCTTCCTAAAGGTCCCTTCCGAGTTCCAATAGCCTTGCATAGCCATACTTACCAAGAGTTGGACTCTTGCCCATTATTCCTCTCAGACCTGAGTTGGGAATAATCACCCATAAGTACTCGTCTCTGCATCTCTTTTGGGCAAGGCCGGAGTCATTAGTTCGCTGAGCAAGAGAGCTTCATCTTCACGAAGAGAGTTCTCCCTCAGACGATCAGCAAGAGCCCTCCAGAGCGTTTTCCATCGGCTACACAATTCCTCTCCCTTTTTTCTTCATTTCATTCAATTCTTGCATGTATAGTCTTGTTTTCTTCATAGTTTAGCATTAGATCACGACACACACACAATCTTTAACACCCATAGGGGTTAAAGCCCCAATCCGTGAGTTCCCTCCATTATAGTTCATGTTTCATGCTTTCATGAATAGATCTTCTACACAAGAGTTCTAATGGGTGTTTATCTTGTTTGATTCACTTGGCAGGTGTTTGAAGGTTAGAGCAACGTGAGGCTCTTGCCCCTCGGCGGCTGAGGAGTAGGAAGATGAAGAACCAAATCTCGATCCACTGAAGAGGAAGGCGACAAACTACTGTGTCGCGATCAAGAAGGCGCCATTGCCTACGTCGCGTTCACATGAAAGCATCGCGACGCCCATCCTGTCGCATTATCAGGTACGCCTTCCCCTTCACCTTTCTTTTCAAGGTAGTCAGCCCTCCATCGAACATCAAGAGGCGACACATTGTGTGGGCGATCACGGTAATTCCTAATCCCTACATATTCACATCTATCAAGAAAAGGGATACAAATCCCGTGATTACACCTTTTGGCGATCACGGTGGGACCACTTGTGCCCATCCCGCTTGTTCTTCCTTTCCCTATCGTCCCTATCATCTAACAGGTGTGTTGTGTGGTTAGTTTCCCGTTTTTTGGTTCTCTTCCTTTGATTTTGTCAGTGCTCTGCGATTCTGGGTGAGACGGTGACAATGGAGGCGTCGCTATCTTCTTAGCGACATAGGGCACGTCGCAATCAGGTCAGTACACAAATCCTTTCTTGTCTGTTTCTGTCTTCTGTGTGCTGTACGGAAGATGACGTAGGCTGCATCGCGGTAAGGGAAGGCGACAGAAGTTGCGTCGCTACCAGGTACACAGTCTGCCCCTACGCTTGCTTGATTTATTTAAGATTTGTTGAGTCTGCGGAGGGAAAGCGACATGGCCATCGTCACGATACAGAAGACGACGGGTTTCAGTCGCATTCAGGTCAGTACCCTGTCCTTGAATTCCTTGCAAATTGGGTTTACTTTCACATACTCCATCCATATTTCATCATACCATGCCTTTCCATGCTCTTGAGAGATTGCTAGTCTTGTATGTTGTAGGGTTGCTTGATTTTTCGTGCGTAATTAGGACTTAATTGCCCTCTGTCCACTGCAAGAAGGAAAGCGACAGGATTAGTGTCGTGATATTGGTCGCGACAGCTCCATTGTTGCCTTCTGCCTCTGAGAGACCATTAGTCCTAATTCTTGTTGTGTTAGTACTAGGTTAGAATTTTGCATGCACTCGGTGCACATAGGATTTGCATACATCTTTCCATATTCGTAGTATAGGTTTTCCTCCTCAGCGACGCTTGCTCTCTCGGCCACATACTCCTTGTGTCCGACTAGAACACTCGCTGAGGGCCTCCGTAAAGTCCCCGCTGACGTGGATTCCCACCCACGGTCGCCGGGCTGGTTGTACCCGTCGCCACTAGGATCGAGTCTAACTCATTTGGCAAGATAGAGAGAATCCTAGTCATACCGAAGTGGAAGCCTTCTCCCATTTAGGAAACCTTCCTTATTTGGAGAGAAAATGCAAAAGTCAAATCACTAAAAGGCAATTGAATCAATCAAAAGAAAACCATCATCATTGTCAATTGCTTGCTTTGGGTGAGACATTTTCTCTTCCTTTTGTCTGCATAGGATTGGGTGTTTAGGAAACTAAGAGTCTATCTAGGTTAGGCCGTTCTCTCAAAATCTAGAGCGCTTTCCCCATCTCTGTGTGCTACATGTCAATATGGAGTCATATCTGAACCCGGTCTACGATGAGAAGCAGGACCCTGCCCTCTACACCTCCCAAGACTACGAGGACTCCCTTCCTCACGATCTCTTCGGGGAGTCGACCCGCCCTGGATCGCTACTATCCATGCTTCTGAGGGTCACCGTCACCATGATAGCGGCCCGTCCCAGGACACCCATCCTCCTCAGTCGGATGATCAATCCACTCAGCTATTGCGCCTAATTCCTCAGCTTGATCAGTCCCAGATCCAAACCCTCATGACAGCCCTCAAAGGAAAGGCCGCCTCCTCACCCTCACCTAGAGCAGGTGCGTCACGCCCCGCAGCAGCTACATCCGGCCCACCATGCCGCCATGGGACAAGCCAACAACACCCCATCTAGCACGGACCATCCGATTTACGCCATTTGAAATCCGAGCATTATTCCCCGTGAGCGAGCGGACGCGGTCTCACCATATCAGCATGTTACTCCCTCATCATCCTGAGACACGTGCCAGGCCCACTCTCACACTCTTCCATGTACGCTCAGCCATCCGCCGCACGGACATGATGTCCGAGTGGGCGTCCATCAAGAAGGAGCTCCAAGAGCTCTGAAAGCAAGTCGACCCTAGACAGCACCACGATGTGCACATGCCAAATTTCAATGGCCTATGGGTCCCCTCTCCATCCGAGCTGCCGAAAGTACCGCAAATACAACGGCTCAGGCAATCCTATACCCATCAAAGATTTCATCTATGAGTCCGCCCTACCAGCATGATCGCCGCCTATGGCATATCTCTTCCGCCGGTCGCTGGACAGGCACGCCCTAGATTGGTTCTACTCTCTGCTACCTGAGGATGCTGAAGACTTCGCTGTCGTGAAGGCCAAGTTCCTCGAACAATTCAAGATAGGGTCGGGCCCGAATACTCCCTTACAGATCTCATGGCTGAGAAGATGAGAGGACGAGGATTTTGCTCATAAGCCGATAGGTGGAGGCAAATGGCCACCAGAGTTCCGGGGTACCTTCCATAGGGGGAGAAGTGAAGATCATCATTGCCAATGCCATGCATGCCTACAGAAACATCCTGGCAATGAATGACATCACCACCGCATCAACTCTACAAGCCGGGCCCGGTTTATCCAAAACCTAGCTCAAAGATTCTCCCATCCACTCTATGTTCGAACCCAAAAGTCTCGGTTCCAAAGAAAGCCTCAGGGTCAGTCACTGAGGGCGTTCAACAGTGAACGAGCAAGTGAACGCGTTCAACCCTGCCGGCCAAAGCCAAAACCGTAAACCTTACAATGCCCAGGGTCAGAACCCTACCCATCCGCCATAAGGGCAACCACCACGCCAATACAACCAAGTGCCACCTCCTGATGGCTCTCAGCAAAGACGTCCCATGGGCCCTAGAAGAACTCACTACCCGCCATTTCCAGAGACACTCTCCGACATATTCTTAGCCGTGCTCTCCACAGACGCCATTAGGCTCCCTCCTGAGGACCTTTGGAACCAGGTGGGATCAAACCCGGTACTGCGTCTTCCACCGGCAGCCTGGTCACACCATTGACCAGTGGTTTTACATTCAAGGATCTGGTGTATGACTTGCATGAGCAGCACGGATAGATTGGAAGCCTCCGGTAGGTGATCGGGAGGATCAAGGAAAGGCAGAGGCAACAACGCAGCAGAGGCAACAGCGCCAACCACCCCCTCAACAACAACAACAACAGCAACACCAGCAGCCGTTGCAGGACCTTGGGATCATCCATAACCCTACCAAACCATCCACCAGCTCCAAACCACCATCACAGCAGCCTGGCTAGGTAAAAACCCATCGTCCACCACCCTCCTCCGCAAGCAAACTGGACGTACGATGATGAATTAGATGTTCAGCAGATGGGCCATTAACCAATATCCTGTCCAATCCCAAACAATACACCAGCCTACACGGCTCCCCAGTCAATCCCTCCTGTAGTTCCATGGCCAACGCGTCATACTGCCGTCGGTTCAGCATCCGCGCCAGTTGCTAGCTCACCCATCATCTTACCTTTCGCTCCACCTGTCTCCATCCCTCTACCCCTATCATACTACTCCCTCACCCATCATCCTACCACCACCTGGGCCGGACAACCCTCCGCCGCCACATTTCCTCCGCTAGACAGCCACCTACCAATCCGACCACACTGCGGAGCGGGCACGTCTTTCGCCGCCCCGTACCCACCTATCTCCACAACCACCACTTCCACAAACCCCCAGCAGATCCTGCAACCGCCACAGCACAACAACAAGCTCAGCAGAAAACGCAAGATGAGGGGTTGATTGAGCCACTACCCGGGACCCACTATGATATCCTCAAGCAACTAGATCATGTGCCAGCCAGATCTCCATTCTGGAGTGATAAAGAAGTCTAAAGAACACCAGGAAGCCCTGAGGAGTTTCTGCAGAAGGTAGTTGTAAATGAAGACATGCTGGCTGATAAACTACCTAGTGCCCTGGCCATGGTGACTCGCGGGCCGGCAATCACTTTTGCAGGAAAGCGAAATAGCACCCCCAGAAGCCAGAAGGCTCCCACTCTGCATAACCTGGTCATCAATCATGTGGCAGTAGGAGCAGCACTGGTCGACACGGGAGCATCAATAAATGTCTGCCGCTGAGTACCTGAGGGCTTGTGATGTATCAGAGGGATATGAGACCAACACCCACCACCATAGC